>JAUMHE010000082.1:16995692-17010068 GCA_032359235.1 Enteromius mattozi | reverse complement strand
ATATTATGATTACCTGTATGTTTCTCATTTTCAGAAGCAGTAAACAGTGTCTGTATTTGCATATGTCAGTATGTCAGAGGTAAGCATGAGGTGCATTGATCACTCATGGCACTTTATTATGAATAAATAATATTTAATTATTGTTTTATTTACTCTTTCGCAGCTTCTGCATCAATTATGCATATAATAAAACATTTTTTATATTTTTTTAGCACTTGAGCAGTATACAATGTGGCCTTTGGGCTTACATGATGAAAAATCATAGTTCTAAAAAAAAAAAAATTAAATGTGATGTATTCAAAAAAAATATATTATAATAATTAATATATATATATATATATATATTTTTTTTTTATTTACACAAATATATATATATTTATATTATATATATATATATATATATACACACATCACATTTAAACACACATATATAGTACATGTCAATGTAATGTATCAAAAAATAATAAAAATATAAATTTATATTTTAAATAAATACAAATATATATATATTAAAAAAAACAAATTATACATCATTTACACACACACACACATATAGTGCATGTCAATGTGATGTATCAAAAAAATAAAAAAATGTATATATATATATATATGGTGAAGTATACTGTAGAGATTTATTGTTAGATGCATGGATGATAATATAGTTTCTTAATATTCTATAAAGCGTGAGTGTGTATGTGTATCACTTAAAATAAAGCATTTTTCTGTGTAATCCTGCATGCCGGCACTTTATAAGAGCAGTAAATAGTTTCAATGTCTTATTTTCACGCACTCCAGCAGCTGACGCCCTGAGAACATGATCCATGCATCTCTGAGACACAAGTTACTCTTATGAGACTGTTTTCGGTGTAAAAGTTACAACCTCTTCATCTTTTGGTTCCATGTTTGAGATCACAGGTGGTGTCTGCATGTCGTAGATCCCTGAATCATCCTTCTGGAGCTCTGTCAGAATCACCACGCTGTCTTCTGAAAGACCTTCATGAGGGAATAATATGAGACGTGAGTGGAAGAGAATAAAACGTGAAGAAAAAGCTTTATAAAGGTAATGTGATACTAACTTAAAGCAGACACATTTTCACTGCTGCAGACGACATCATCATCATCTGCTATTAAAGAGGAAGCAGATAAATCCAAACGTCCAGAAAGACCCACAGATTTCAACAGTCACAGACATGATTGGAAGAGGTTTTAAGAAATGCAGCATTGCATCAGTGTCTCAGTAATGGATGTGAATGGGTGCCGTCAGAATGAGAGCTGATAAAAACATCACAATAAACCACAGTGCATCAGTTAACATCTGGAGAAGACAAAAGCTGAAACAAATCCAGCATTAAGACGTTTTTAACTTCAAACCATTGCTTCAGAATACATTATTCATAATAATGCGTGATAAAGCATTCTGATCTTACATTTTTAAAGAACATTCAAAAGTAACGTTACGGTAATGTTTGTAAAATGATACGTTTCCTTAATGTGTTTTAGTTAAAAGGTCTAAATGATGGATCTCTTTCATCTTTAGTCTTACTTGTGGATAATTGTGATCAGCTCTTATTCTGACGGCACCCATTCACTGCAGAGCATCCATTACTGAGACACTGATGCAGAGACACATTTCTCCAAATCTGATGAAGAATCAAACTCATCCTAATCCTGGATGGTCTCATTTTTAGGTGAACTATTGCTTTGAAGATTATTAGAGTTACTATATACGCTACCATATCTCATTCTGATATCTTGATGAATTGATGTGTCATGTGTAATGATTATTTTACCCACCAGGTGATTTCTCACACGGTTCTTCAGACATGTCCTGAATGAATCCATCACGAGCGTCTGCTGTCACGTCATGCTCCGTCTCGTTTGAGGAGTTATCTGTTAAAACCTGGAATAAGACTCATACAATTAAACTCTAAATATTCTGAACATTATGAAGGTCAATGTGATTATAAACTTGTCCAGGAACAGTTTCATTATAAATAGTGAAGATTTGAGGGTTACTTGATCTTCATGTAAAATATTTTATATATATATTCTTTATTTTATAGTGAAATGCTCCTGTGAGATAGATTTGTGTGTACCTCAGAACAGTGTTTATCTTCTTGGGTTTCAGATGCTGCAGATGAGTTCTGGTGCTGATGTGAAGCGAGCGAATGCAGGGGGATACGATGAAGATATCCAAACCCAACACCACAACCCAGACTGACAACACACACACACACACACGAGGACAAATGCATGCTGTTTACAACACAGCGGGGTTATTATAGTGAAGTAAAACCACTAAATAAATAAATACAATTAAAATAAATAATATTATAATAAAATTATGATATTATACATTTTAATTTATTCAAATATAATTTAATTTTAGTTACTAAAACAATTTATATATATATATAATTAATTAAATAATAAATAAAACTTAGATGTATTTTATTTATCACTAATAAAATACTATACACATTTTTATGAGACAAAAACACTTGATAAAATTACTAAAGCTTTCACTAAGATTTAAAAAAAAAGAATTAGAAATTATAGAAATTACAGAAATAAAATAAGTATATAGGATATAAGTATATAATAAAAAGGTGCATTCAAAACAAAATTATCATTAACTAAAACCAAAACCATAAAACACTTTCTTTATAATTGAAATAAAAAAAATAAATAAAATAAATAATTTTAGCTAATAAATAAAAATAAATACTGTGTAGACACTTGAACAGAAAAACATTTGAAAAGAAATACAAAACTAAATCACAACAAATCTGAACTAAATATAAGAGGAAACGTAAAATATAAAAACATTTAAAACATGAATTAAATCTGTAATAGTATGTCAGTGATACTAAATAGCACTGAAATACAGTCCACTGTGATTCTGGCCTGATGTGCAAGTTTCAGAGCATCTGAGCTGTATTCTGAGTGTATTGAGTGAAGATGTTCTGTCTGCTGTGTACCTTCCCTCTCCGCCCCAGGCTCCGTTCGGAGTGATGAGCACTTCTCTGCAGCGGTCGCTCTGTGTGTTATACACCAGCAGCTTCAGAGCTTTGCCCTCCGACGCCTCGATCAGCGAGAAGAAATCTTCCGACTGTGAGAGAGTGACTTCATATCAGAGCAAACATCTGCGTGATATACGCTGCTTCAGAGACCGATCTTACCTCCTGCAGCACCTGGTCTGCACCAACAATGTAGTCCGAATACGGCTTGAGTCCAGCCAGTTCAGCCGGAGCGTTCACTTCCACATCCTGACACCAGGTACATGAGAGGAAAACAAGAAAGAAAAGATACAGCATATACAGTGGGGTTTATTTTTATTCTTATGGTTTAAATCCATCTTAATTTATTTACTTATTTTTTTGAAAACAAGACTTGTTTTTACTTCCCAAGTAAATTTATAATTATAAAAATTACAACAGTAATACTAATACTAAATAAATATAATTTAATTAATTTAAATCAGGAAGTGCTAAGATATTAATATTTTAAACACAGAAACAAGTTAATAATATATATATTTTTTTTTTACAATAAATACAAATTTTAATTTAATTTATACTGGTCATATCTTTTTTTCTTGCTTTTTTAATCTAATTTATTAATTATTATTATTATTCTCATTAAATGTAATAATTAAAATATGATATTAATAACAATATAAAACAAATTTTCATTTAAATTATGCTGGTAATATATTTTTTCCATTTTTTATAATTTATTATTTTTATTATTTAACTATTATAATCTATTTTAATTTCTTTTTTATTTTTAATAATAACAATAATAAGCTATATAAAATACATCTTATTAATGAAAATATTTTATTTGTGTTTTACAATAATAATAATAATAATAATAAAAGTTTTTTGTAGGGGTCTCAGACTTGTATAACATGGAAAAAATGTATGGCCTAAAAAAAATACAAATAATGATATTTACAATAATTAGAAATCAAACAGCGCTGCTCACCAGCACGTGCCAGACGTTGTGATTGGCCCCTTGGAAAGAGCAGAACCGAACGCTGGCCCCTAGTAGCCCCTGACCGCCCCACATGTTACTGGGGACGACCTCCAGCTCTCGGACCTTCATCACTTTACTGCTGTAGACCTCCAGCTTCACCGGCTTCTCCACGTTCGCCTTCAGGAGGTCCTTCAGCAGGCTGCTCTCTTTATTCTGAGAGCAAACACAAACATCAGATCATGCATGTCTCAGTGTAACGCGTTGGAAAGGATCAGAGATGCAGGATTTGAGATCTCACCAGTCTGGTGTGTCCAATGGACAGAATAAAATCGAAGAAGGGCTCCAGGCCGGCTCTCGCTGCTGGAGAATTTTCCTGAATCTGGGAATTAAAGTGAAATAAATGCTTTCTAAAATACAATTTAATATGTCCTAAGTCTTTAGTTCATAAATAAATACATTTCTAAAGGAATCCTATTGGAATTTGATAGTAATGTTATTTAAAGAAAAGCCTTTTAAGAGTTTAAAACCCATTTTTTAAATAACATATCCAAGGAATATTTAAATCCTGTTCACATCCTGATGTGTTTGACTAGGACACGCAAGCAAAACCTTTGATAAAAACCCTGTTAGTCGCTGATTCGTCAGACTCTATAGCTAATTAAATGCAGTAATGAGTAAACTAGTGTATTTTCCAGCGGTTAATATCGCACTCACCCCATGCACATGATATCCACCCTCTGCAGCAAACACGCTCTGGATCAAACCCATCATGAACTGCGTCCAGCCGGAACCTACTACAGCCGAGGTGTGCTCATGAATATTAATTAGCACAAGGGGACGTTGCTTGGTAACCTTCCTGAAGCGTATGGGATGGAGTCATTAATATTCATTCGAACGCCTGGGATTTAACCAATCGCGTAGGACTTCTGGCTGACGTAACGCCTTCGCCATAGTAGAATCCGTATTTTTAACTCCTTTTTCTTAGTTACCTCAAACATCAACACGAAGAAAAACGAAATATAATATATAGGATACGTATAAAAACTACTAAAAGAACAAAATAATTCGCGTTCAAACAGACATGACTAATCAATTTGAGAAGATCGATTGAAACCCATAACACAGGCGCCTCTGTCTGTGTTTGATTATTATTCCTGCGCAGGTATTCGTTGTTTTTAAATCACAGGTGCGCCTTGATGCCGTTTATTTCTGATAAAATAGTTGATTTAGTTTAACTGACCGGATAAAATATGTCAGAAAACGATAAAACGTGTTTGGTAAGTGTTGATTTAATCCTTAAAAAGGACATATACATTAGAAAACAGCGTTTTAACGACTGATGTTTGTTTTAACAGCCCTTAATTGTTTATTATCTGAGGGAGAAATACTACAGGCATGCCATAAATACAGCTGTGAGGAATTTAAAGTTGTACAATAATGATCCAGTTCTCCTGTTCTTCAAAGCTTTTGCAACTCTGATGGAAGGTATAGGTTAAAATGTGTTTTAATGTCCATATTCTTCATTTTTCACGTGTTTGTTGGTTATTGTTGACATGGCAGCTGATGATGATTGCAGGTCACACACAGGAGGCTTTGAGAGAGTTTATTCAGCTGAAGGATCATCCTCATCTGTCTCTGTGTTCAACAGCAGCTATGATTTACGCACACAAGCGCCCTGAAGCTGGTAACTACATCCACTCAATGACTGTAAAATGAAGCATTGATTGACTGATGCTCTGTCTTTCAGGAGATGAAGAAGCTGTGAAGGAGCTGAACCGTGATCTGAAGCTGTCTGGATCCACGGCCGGGGCCCGAGCGCTGTATTACGCAGCCCTGCTCTACTGGATCCTGGAGATGAACCTCAAAGCCAGAACCTGCGTTAAAAAGATGCTGAAGCTGTCTGAAACATCAGCGGAGGTTGGTGTTGAAGACCGCAACACAGACTACATTATCAACTGATACCGCAGTCATATTTCCAGATGAACATTTTACATGATTCTCCATCAATCATATTCAGTGCGTCTCAAATCTGATCATCAGGATCTTCTAAGGAACGCTTGTTTCCAGGAGCTTTACTTCACAAGCCTCCAAAACATCTCACATCTTCTGAGGAGCCTTTATTTCTTCAGCTCTCAGTTATTGGATTGCATTGCATTATATGTTTGGATCATTTCAGTCTCATCTTACTTAGACATATTATTGGATATATAGAGTGACCAATGATATTTAGATAATTTTATCTGCTATACTGCTATAAATATCTCACCGACTTATCAGAATTTCATCATAAATATCAGCATCTGCAGCAAATTACATATTTTTGTGAGCCTGACAGATCAAATATGATACTCAATAAAAAAAACACACAAATCTTTTAATATATAAAGACTAAATAAACATTTAATAATGTACGGCAGATATGAAACACTGTTAAATGCCACTAATAATGTAAAATAATAAAAATAACAACAATAACAATAATAATAATAATTATTGAAATAATAAAAATTAAATAAAAAATAATAATAATTTAATAATAATAATTATTATTATTAAAAACAATATTTATTAAAATAATAATAATTAAATAAAATAATAATAATTTAATAATAATAATTATTATTATTATTATTATTATTAAAAACAATATTTATTAAAATAATAATAATTAAATAAAATAATAATAATAATTTAATAATAATAATAATAATAATAACACCATTATTTTTATCTGAAGGTTAAATAACTTGTTCCGTTATTTTCCAGAATTTGATTTTGTAATATAATATGTCATATTTTAAAGGCTTAAATGCCAGTGTAGCTGGAAATATTGCTGGTTCAGGAATTGTTTCTTTATTAACAGGGTCTTATTCTGAAGGGCTGGATTGTGTTGACCTCTGACACTGAAGAGAACAGACCTCGGGCTATAAGCTACTTTGACAGCGGTGTTCAGGACGCTGGAAGTTTATTTGGACTCATGGGAAAAGTAAAACGTGTTGAGAAAGGTACTCTTTTGAATGCTTTTCCAGGCACTAAGCTGTTTCTTTGGTGTGTAGATGGAGTTCTTCATGGCGAAGCAGAATGAGCAGTGCGCTCTTGACATCTCCAATCAGATCATCGTCTCTCATCCAGACTTCAGCCCGGCGCTCCTCGTGAAGATGAAGGTGTTCATGTCTCTACGTGACTGGGAGCAAACAGAGGCGGTCGCACAGAGGTGTGTGATACTCTCAACGTATCGTTAAATAGAGTCTTAGATGTTCTTCAGTGTTTTTGCTCGAAATGTGCAGAGTTCTGGAGAGAGACGGACGTGATCTGAAAGCTCTTCAAATGATGACCGTCATTGCTGCGGCTAAGGATGGAAATATGGAGCTGGTAATTCTGTTTCTTTTTATTTAAATGCATATTGACTGCAAATTTGAAATTGAAATCAATTTATTGCACACAGCTGGTGTCACATTTGTCATTTTAATTTAGTTTACTTGATGTGCCAAAATAAACAAAAAACTATATAAACAGCAATAAAGTAACAACCGAGAAAAACACATACATACAAAAATGCTAAAATGAAAGTCTAAAATTAAACATTAATTTAAAATAAAAATAAAATAGCATCGCTATTATACTAAAACAACACTGGATTGAAGTGTCATAAACATTTGAAAATTAAATAAGATTTTTTATGCAATGTTTTGTTTTTTCTTTTTTTATGTAGAGCTCAAAACTATTATTAAAAGACTGAAATCTTTGGGGAAATATAATACATAAGAACTTTTTAAAAATGGTACACTGAAAAACTATGTTCATAGGGTTTACTTAGAAACAATTTAACAAATAATCACAAATAAATGGATACGTAAAAGTATAAAGACTGAAAGAGTGTTTACTTGTAAAATGTGTTCTTGTAATATGTTTTATTTGCAACATACAAAAAAAACCTTTTTGTTTTTTTACAGTGAATTAAGATTCAACATTAACACAAATATTACATTCCTAAGAATGGGATGTGTTTTAAATTATACTGTAAACACAGTCAACACTGTTCCTTTTTCGTCACCTCACACACACTCTTTTATCATCAAATGTTATTTCATTCTGTATTTCAGGTGAAAGAGCGTCTTCAGGCTTTAATGAGTGCGGTTGAGATCTCAGAGCCCTGCAATCCCAGCCTGCATGTGGAGATCACAGCAGCAATCAGCCGACTGGTGCCAGTCCCTCTAAACATCCTCTTATATACACATTTATTTCATTTAATAGGTCAATAGATCAGGCTTGTTTATTAAGACTGGGAGTGTTTGTGTCCCTGAGTGTCTGTTTCTATGATACTTCTTGCCCCATGGGACGTTCCTGAGCTATTCATTTCTGTTTTGGAAGACTAATCTATCCTACCTGATTGTGTCTGTCTAAAGCACTAGTCACTGAAATGCTCCAAACTGTTTTTCCCAACTGCAGTGTGGACACAAGCCAGAGATCCTGCAGATGTTGACTGTGTTTGTGCATCGAGTGTCTTCACGAGCTCCAGCGGCGTCTGATGTCCTCAGTGAGCTCGGCTATCTGCTCAATCACCAAAACAAGTATAAAGACGCCCATAAATGCTTCTCTGCAGCACTGAAAACAGACCCCAAGTGCACCTCAGCATTAGTAGGTACAGTATCATCACATCCAGGCAGCAGCAATATCATCACTGTACAAAACCTCACCCCAACATCAAAAAAATAAAAATGCATAAATAAATAATAATAATAATGTTGCTTTTTTTGTGTGAAGTATTTATATACCATTGGGCTGAATTTATTTTAAAACATTGTGCATTGTGTCCAGATGTGTCTATTACTGTAGGTCATGATAATATTTCTGCAATTATCTGGGATTACAGTAAACATTTGAAAGTTTTTATCTCATATGAGAATGAATCTTGAGTATAGTTTACAACTAAACAAAGATGGATACTTATATAATATATAGATATAATATATAGAGAAAATTCACTGGTCTGTAATGTTTGCTTTATGGTGTTAAACTAATAGAATTTGATAGAATGTGTTTTTAATTGTCATTAAAATAATGTTGCAATACAAAATATTTGTGTAGGCACTATTAGATGCCAGCTGATGTGCGATCAGCTTGAGGAAGCTTCCCAGCAGCTCGTGTTCTTCTGCGAAGTGCAAGAGTCTCTTGGAAATACAGCGGTAAAAACATGAAATATTACAATTTCCACTGTCCGACTTTATATTGCAACCATTTAATATTCGCTTTATTCCAAATTTAGATGGGTAGTAATTAACCAGACACCTTGATTAATGTAAATGAATGTGATTTGACAGGAAGTTCCTCTGCTGAAGGCTCTGTTGGGCAGGAAGCAGGGCGCAGGTGAGGAGACGGTGATGCAGCTGCTGAAAGACGCCACAGAGCTCCATTTCTCTGTGCTTCGTGGGTTAAATTATGGTGTGGAATACCTGCAGATGCTGGACCTCAATTTCCTTTTGCAAATAGTGTGCATGCTCCTGGAGTCCAAACAGGTAATACAGCTTTCATAATGGGTCGAAATAAACAACCTAATTTATAGATACATTGCTTTAACCCTTTTCCAGGATTTTGCCCTCGTTCCTGGACAAACTCCACCATTTTGGCTGAAACACTCAAATATGATTTTGGAAACCCTCATCAAAGCTGTTCCCGGCATGCCACTGAGCTGTTATTATATGGCATACGTCAAGTTCCTTCTAGGTGAGCTGACTCAAGCTGAGCTGATGCTAACCATTGCTGTGAAACTCTAAAACTGTCCCATGATGCCTCTGCAGGTGAGCACAGAACAGCCCAGCACTTTCTGAACCTGTGCATGGAGACAGATCCAAGTGTCCCGGAGATACACCTCCTGCAGGCCCGTCTGCATCTGAGCGCTGGAGAACACAGCCGGTGTCTGAGCTGCCTGGAGGCTGCTGTCAGCGCCAACTTTGAGGTCAGAACAGTAAAGAGTTCATTAAACGTCAAAATGCACATTATTTGCAGAAATTCTTTATTAGAGGCATATGTTTAAATATGCGTTTGTTTAATGCATGTGCGTTTATTTAAGCGTACTTATATAATGATATTTGAACATGTAGTAGACCTTGACAGAGAAATATATACAGTTGGGCTATGGCAGAAAATGTCAGAAGCTTAGAACAAATAATATAAAATTCAAAAACTTCTGTTCAGCGAGGCTGCATTTATTTGATCAAAATGCAGTAAAAATGTGAAATATTATTAGAATTTAAAGCAGCTGTTTTCTGTGTGAATATGTGTTAAAGTGTAATGTATTTCTGTGATGTTCAGCTGTATTTTCAGCATCATTACTGCAGTCTTCAGTGTCACATGATCTTCAGAAATCATTCTGATACACTGATTTAATCTAATATTTCTGATTATTATCAATGTTGAAACTGTTGTGCATTTTGATGCATGATGCATTTCCTTTTATTTCCTTTTATCCTTTTATAACATTAAACATATCTTTACTGTGACTTTTGATCAATTTAATGCAGCCTTTGCTGAATAAAAGTATTAATTTCCCCAAACTAATAAACTAGGCCTCACAATATTTATGTGTGTGTGTTTTGTGCTTGTGTCTGTGAATTATCAGGTCCGAGATCGATTCCAGTTCAATCTGCTCAAAGCTCGTGCTCTGCTGAGATCTGGAGACCTGAAGAACGCCATCCAGTGTCTGAAGATCACCATGAATATGCCCGGGGTCCACCGGCCCTCAGAGGGGCCACAGTTCTTCGTCTCCATCAGCGAGAGAGCGTCTGTGTACCTGGAGCTCACTGAAGCACTGAGACTCAACGGAGAACAGGTCTAGTGTAAAAAAAACTTAAACTCTAATAATACGTTATTTTAACACTTACCCATAAGGTCATTGCACACTCAGTCTGAAATTTTGATAGGAAAGGATGACAATTAGGAAAAAAAAAATAAAGAATTCTTATGAAAATTTCGGACTCTGTGTGCAAGGACCTATGGTGGATTTGTAATATTTTCTAATGTTTTAAAATAATCCCCTTCTGCACAGCAAGGCTGCATTTATTTATACAGTTAACAACACATAAGAAGGGGTCTCAAAAATGGCCAAAAAATATTATGCAACATCCTGACCCTTTTAAAAAAAAGTTCAGTGTTGAGTAAATATGCTGTTGTTAATTAAAACTTACTGTTTTGTTATTGATGTTTTTTACTTTAAAAAACTATCGGTAAAATTCTGTGGAATTCTATATTTGGACTTCAGACCAATGTTTTATTTTGTTTGGCTTTAGCCAAGAATTTTTTAATTTTCTCATGAACACGACATAGCAATCTTCTAACCAACCTCATAATCTAGTGAGTTACCGTCTTGTGCTCGGTTGTAAAATGTTCTCTTTCATCAGCACGAGGCCACTAAAGTTCTCCAGGATGCCATTCTGCGTTTCAAAGGCACACCGGAGGAGACGCGTCTCGTTCTTGCTAATGTGGACCTGGCTTTAGCGAGAGATGATGTGGATTCTGCTGTAGCTGTGCTTCAAAACATCCTCCCTACTGAGTCAACCTACATCCAAGCCCAAGAGAAGATGGCACATATATACCTGGAGAGAAAACACAACAAGAAGCTTTACATCGCGTGCTACAGGTGAGAAGTCTCTCATTCAGTGTGAGATAGTTCATGCTATCTTCTCTAAAAGAGAAAATAAAACCTCATGTAAATATTTTATTGCTGGGCAATGTATTGTATTTATTGTACGATGAAGTTGTAAGAACTTATTTATTATAGTTTTTTTTTTTTGTTTGTTTGCTTTTTTTGGCTATAGCATGTTGTTGTGGAAGTTTACTTGATGTCTTAATAAAAAATAAATAAAATAAATAATAAATATATTTATTTATAATATATGTTTCAGAGAAATAAGTGTACAGCTTCCAGGACCTCATACTAAGATCTTGCTGGCTGATGCCTTCATGAAGATAAACCAGGTATATATTTAAAGTTTTGACGTCTTCATTCGGCTTCTCAGTACCAAACCTCTCTATAAATATTTCTAAACCCTAAAATATCTTGTTCTTAAAGCCAGAAGAAGCAGTCAAGATCTACCAAGAAGTAGAGAAAATTGCTCCAAAAGATACTTTAGCCAAGAAAATAGGCCAGGCTTTAGTGAAGGCTCATGAATACGACACGGTAAGTGGCTTCTACAAGACTTCATGTTAAAGAAACGGTTTGTTTCTCATCTGTAATGGCTTGTGTTTCAGGCTGTGAGCTATTATGAGATGGCTCTGAAGACGAATACGCTGGACTGGCTTATGTGTGTAGAGCTGTCCGAACTGTTGCTTAAACTCAAACGATTGGAGAAAGCTCAGCAGGTCCTGGAGAAGGCCTTGGAACATCAACCCAGTACAGAAATACATTCAAACAAACACATCTGAACCGTGAGAAACAGGATTTATTGTTCTTAGCATGTCATTTTTGTTACAGCTTCTGCGTTGACTTCCATGATGGATGAAGTCAGAGTTTTACAAGTGTTAGTAAAAGTACTACGTTCCAGGAATGAGTCTGCCCTGGACGTCATGAAAAAGGTTCGTTTTTAGAGTTACGTTAAACATTAAAGGAATAGTACGCCCAAGAATGGCCATCCAAGATGTAAATGAGCTTGTTTTTCAGCAATGGATGTGAATGGGTGCCGTCAGAATGAGAGTCCAAACAGCTGATAAAAATATCACAATAATCCACACCACTCCAGTCTGGAGAAGACAAAAGCCGAAACAAATCCAGCATTAAGATGTTTTTAACAACTAAAACGTGAATCCTGAATTCTGACGGCACCCATTCACTGCAGAGCATCCATTGCTGAGACAGTGATGCAATGCCACATTTGGAGGATTTTTTTTTGTGTGCATTTATTTTTTTATGGATTACGTTTATTTTGGGAAGCTTTTCTTTTTTGGGTGAAATTTTCCTTTTAGTTAGTGCTGCTTTCTTGGGCTAAAATGGATTTAATGCAGTGTTTTAACAACAGCCTGACTTTTTTATGATGTGCTCTTCTGCCAGTTGCATGATCTCCAGCAAAAAGTTGTTTCCCGAACCGCAAACGAGCGTCCGGAGGAATTCGAGGATCAGAGGAAGATGTTAGTGGTGATCTGTAGTGATTGGGCTCATGAGTTTCACCTCAGACGCGATCTGGAAAAGGCCAAACAGCACTACACTGATGCTTTAAATCACAGCCCAGACAACGAAGAGGTCAGTCAGCTTAAATCACTCTCAGTGAACGTTTTGAAGAGAGAGAACGGTTTGTCACATCTGCTCTGTTTTGTGCAGGTCATCTGTCGTCTGGCTCAGTTATACTACGAGCATCAGAAGCTGGATTACTGTGAGGAACTGTGTCTGAAGATCCTGCAGCTCCACCAAAACCACACCGCTGCCTCGATGGTACAGACATCTTAAATTTATCCCCAAATTTAGAATTTTCCAAATGAGATGCTCAGCAGTTAATTGCAAAAATTCATCTACGTATGTCTGTGTGTTTGATTTATCTTCAGCTGTTGGCTGATGCATTATTTTGGAAGAACCAAAAAGAGGAAGCAGTCAGGATTTATGCCAATATTATGGAGCGAAATCCAGGTGGAATAGAATATCAGTTTATGACCCCAGTGTTATTTTAGTTTCATTGAGATACTAATAAAGTTTTTTTTTATATATACATTTTGAATTAGTTTTTGTAATTTGTCCATTTTAGTTTCAAAGTGTTGTTTTTTTTCAGTTGTTTCTTTGGAACTGAAATAAAATAAAGAATTTTTTTTTTTTTAATGGTTCTAGCATAAGTTAACTTTAATAACCCTGATGCACACTCTATTTATGGCACTAAAATACTTATTTTCTGTTTCGATAAGACAACTTTCATGCCATGGCCAAGTTTCTGCACATTCTGCGCAGGATGGGGAGACTCGACGACGTCTGGTCTGTTTTTATGGCGTGTGAAAAGTTCAGTCCACTGTCGCTCAGAGAACCGGGTTATCATTACTGCAAGGGTCTCTACTTCTGGTCAGTGTTCATCACACAGTATCATAATTTCTATGATAACGATTGTAGCTGTTACATTTTTGGATTAAATAAGGATGATTTTTTTTTCATGAATTTTAAAGGAATCATATGATGTTGCTAAAAAGAACATTATTTTGTGTATTTGGTGTAATGCAATGTGTTTATGTGGTTTCAAAAACACATTATTTTCCACATACTGTACATTATTGTTTCTCCTCTAAGCCCCGCATCCTGAAACGGGTTGGTTTGTACAAAGCTCATCGTTCTAAAAAAGCGAAGTGTGCTCTGATTGGCCAGCTGTCTAGTGCACTGTGATTGGCCGAATACCTCAAGCATCTGATGGAAATGTTACGCCTCTTACC
>JAUMHE010000082.1:16948155-16963269 GCA_032359235.1 Enteromius mattozi | reverse complement strand
CTCAGATCCCTGGTGGAACAGACTGAGAGAGGAAGGAAGCTGGCTGAGCAGGAACTGCTGGACGTCAGCGAGAGAGTTCAGCTCCTGCATTCTCAGGTATGGACATCTTTCTACATATCCATGCTAACCAAACCTTGAAACCCTCTCTTAGTGCACAATATCATCTAGAGACTATATGAATGTCAATATTATCTGTGTTCAGAACACCAGTCTGCTGAATCAGAAGAAGAAGCTGGAGGGAGATAATACTCAGCTTCAGACTGAGGTTGAGGAGGCAGTGCAGGAGTGCAGGAATGCTGAAGAAAAAGCCAAGAAGGCCATCACTGATGCTGCCATGATGGCAGAGGAGCTGAAGAAGGAGCAGGACACCAGTGCTCATCTGGAGCGTATGAAGAAGAACATGGAGCAGACCATCAAAGACCTGCAGCACCGTCTGGATGAAGCTGAGCAGATCGCCATGAAGGGAGGCAAGAAGCAGGTCCAGAAACTGGAAGCCAGGGTAAGCTGCTGATGTTTTCAAAAACAAGTCTATTGTGCTTTCTGTAAAGAGGTCTTTCTGTTTGATTAAAAATCCTTTTACACATCTGTTAGGTAAGAGAGCTGGAAAACGAGGTGGAGATTGAACAGAGAAAGGCCAGTGACTCTATCAAGGGGATTCGTAAATATGAGAGACGCATCAAAGAACTCACCTACCAGGTAGAAAAAAATATTGCCTAGAAGCAATTTTTGCCTTGTTTATTTGATTGTTATTTATTAAATACATAAATGTATTCAATATATTAAATGCATAAAATGCAGTCTTACGGCATTTAAATATATAATGCACATCCTTACATGTTTTGCTTTGCTTAGACCGAGGAAGACCGAAAGAATCTGGCACGTCTTCAGGATCTGGTGGACAAACTCCAGCTGAAGGTCAAGTCCTACAAGAGAGCTGCTGAGGAGGCTGTGAGTACTTTCCCCCCACTGGTGCTATCATATGATCATATATATGACTAATTTGATTTTCACAAATACTGTTGTGTGTATTCTGTAGGAAGAACAAGCCAATTCTAATCTGACCAAGTTCCGTAAGATTCAGCATGAGCTGGATGAGGCAGAGGAGAGGGCAGATATTGCTGAATCTCAGGTCAACAAGATGAGAGCCAAGAGCCGTGATTCAGGATCCAAGGTAAGAATGATTGATGTCCTCTAAATCTGCTCACTTTACTGATTTCAGCATATAAAAATCAACAACTGCACTGCATTTGGCTATATACCTGGTTGGCAATTAAAGAAAAACACAGACCATTTTGAACTGGATTATGTTAAAATTCTTTTCTTTTAACATTTTCTTTTTTGTTCCCAACAGAAGGGGGCTGATGCGGAGTGAAAATATTAGCTGGATTACTGCAAACACGGATTGCTGTGATGATCTCTTCTATAGTTCAGTAGAATAAACCAGACATGCAAATGAACACTTCATCCTCTTTTGTCTTTTTTAACCACTGCAATATCCCATCATGATCCTTTACACAACAGTAAAATCAGTTTCCTGAATGTATGAGCCACAGAATAGAGTAGTTTGCTTTCAAATTTTTTTTAACTGTGCTAACCCCAGTTTTACCAAACTATTACAAGCAACATCATGCAGAATAGGTTATAAACCACGCAACATAACACATTACACAGTGTGTTCTGACACAGCTTAGCCCTTAGAAAATGAAAAGGTATAAATGCTTTACCATTTAACATGCACATGTGTCTATTATAAATCCTTCATCAATACAATCAAATTCAAGTACAACATTACCTATATACATAGTTATGAACTCTAGGCTATTATTCTTCTAACTGTCTATGGTGAATATGAGTTATTGTTCTAAATTTGAAATAGCCAATACAAATTATTGCTAGAAGCAGCATTGTTGGAGTGAGCATTTACAGTTTAGCTCAGTAATGTCATTTCAGAAGAATCTCTTACTCATCAATTAACTGGCAATATATTCTAAACCTGAGGTAACCTCCACAATGCTGTGAAAATGAGAGCTTTAATAGTCAGTCACCACCACTCTAGAGGGCACCCTTGAATCTCTCATGGAGCATGCTTCCTGAGATGGTGTCAATGTGGGGCAGGGTGGGGCAAGTTGTCACATTTTTGAACATCAATTTTTGTATACATTTGTGAAACGCTTCAAAAAAATCAACTGGAAATTTTTCACTGGTATTGCCCCAGACGTACATGTTTTTAATCATTTTTTTAATTTATGTCCATCTTCGTAATATTCTAATTTAAATGTATAAAAATGAATAAAGATCTAAATAATAAAAATGTAGCAATTTCACATATATAAATGGTCTACAAATATTGCTCATTGTTAGGTAATGTTACACATTGCACTTGTAACTAATGCATGCGAAAGAACCAGAAAAACAAACCAAAAAAAACTATAACTCTACCAACGCCCAGATGTATATGAAAAAAATATTCTTGGAAGCAGTTCACTAATATGAACCGCTACCATATAGCCTATCATACAGCTGACTCTAATCATGTCAGGGTTTATTATTTTCACTTATTGACCCAACATATACCCAGCTATTTAACAATGAGTTTAAAAATTTAGTTTGGGAGACACGGTTCACAAAATACTTTTATCCAATTTCTGCTAACACATGTATGAGGTTTCCATAATAACGCAAACTTTACAGCTACTGTGACATAAGTGACAACTCTCCCATCCTTACTTATTAAAACACTCTCAGTTACTAGCCAAATGAAAGTAATCACAAATTTCACAGAACATGTCATATTTTGCCCCAAAATCAAAGTAAAGATGAATCATTTTTGCAAAGCAAACTTAATCAATTAATGGATACATTTTTTGGATGATTTTTTTAACTGTGACGTCATTTTGAAGACATCAGCGTAAATTCAATTCAGTAAAACATGTTATAAAAATGTAGATTTTCAAATGTACTTCACAAATGTACTTTACATACTTTCCCATATAAGAGAACAAATACATATTTTACAGGTCCTAAAGGTAGGCTTTGATTTCTTTATGCAAAATAAGTAGAACCCAGATATTTCTTTCAGAATTTGGGTAACACTTTACAATAAGGTTCATTAGTTAACATTAATCTTAGTTAATGCTAATTTCAGCATTTACTATGCATTATTGAGCTAACTATGCAATGTGAGCTAACATGAATAAACAATGAACCAATTTGTATTTCCAGTAAATAACATTAACAAAGATGAATAAATATTGTAATAAATGCACTATTCACTGTTTCTTCATGTTAGTTAATACGTCAACTAATGTTAACAAATGACACCTCATTATAAAGTGTTACCAGAATCGGTGACATTAACCCTTGAACAATCATAACCAATAACAAATGATAAATTGCAAATTAACTTATTTTTTACTATTCAGGAAATATGACGTGTTTCTTTTTTTTCTCTTTTTCTCTGTCAAATAAAACATTGAGCAACTAAAACCAGAAAGAAAAAGCTTTACCTTTGTCTGTGCCTCAGTAGTGTCCTCAGTCTTCTTCTGCAGGGAGCAAAATGTGTGTGTGTGTGTGTGTGTGTGTGGCCAAGACAAACGCCCGGAGCAACAGGAGTGGGGAGAAAAAGAAACATTTGCACAGCAGAGGTCAAAAGTCATGATAATTTGCATAATGGTAGCAAGTGTACCTGTAGAAAAGATAGATAGATAGATAGATAGATAGATAGATAGATTGACTGATAATGAGCTATGCATTTGTTAAAGTATTAAATATATAAACATAATATGTGACCCTGGACCACAAAACCAGTCAAGGGTTAAGGATTTTTAACTGAGGTTTATACATCACATTATTACACAGGATGAAGTTCTTAACCATGCATATTACTAATCAAAAATGTGTTTTGATATATTTACAGTAGAAAATTTACAAAATATCTTCATGGAACGTGATCTTTGCTTGATATCCTTATGATTTTTGGCATTAAAGAAAAATAATTATGCAATTATGACCCATACAATGTACTTTTAGATACTGCTACAAATATATAATCGTGCTACTTTTGACTTTTTTTTTTTTTGGTCCAGGGTCACGTATAAAAAAATTACTTTCTTAACGTAAGTTAACTAATAAAAATGCAGCTGTTCATTGTTAGTCCATGTTAGATCATGTCCATTAAATAAGATTTAATGTAAACTTGATGCTAAAATTAATTAGTAAATGCTGATATTATCATTTATTTATCATTTTAAGTTATTTTCATTGTTAGTCCAGTATAACTAATGTAGTTCACTGATGTTAACAACTGGAGCCTTATTATAAAATACTACAGATAGATAGACAGATAGATATGTGTGTCTCATGCAAGTATTAATACCTGTATTCTCTGCTTCCATCATACAGCTGGCTTGAGCAAAGGATAACGAAGAAATGACAAGCAACTCAATCAAAGGACCCAAAGAATCATGGGACGTCCAGTTGGACACTTGTCGAAGTAACTCAAACAAACAGACCCCCCAGTCTCCATTAATAGCCTGCTCAATGGTCATGATGCACAAAGGGTCAAGTCATTGACCTTATGGTGAGCTGAGACGTCAAAGAGGCCTAAACAGCTGAGAATGAACCGCCTCCGTCTCAGGAAAGAGTGTGGATAGGAATGTTCCACCTCGTCACAGTACGAGACGGGAAAAGGAAAAGAGACAGGATGTTAAGGTTCTCTGGATCTCTCGTTAATCAAGAGTGAGGGCCTTAATGAGGCAATCGTTTAATTACATAAGCGACATGTTGCAGACAACTTCACATTCAACTCAAAATCTTTAGAAAATGTCCTTTTGAGCCAACAATCTGAGATGCAAACCAGAAATGATCTCTCAGCCTACAAGGACATAGTGATGGGTGGGTCCAACTGGCTAGTAAGAAAAATAAACAGGCAGAATAAACTTGTACATCCCTATATGATATATTTATCAGTTATTAGGACGTATGATGTCCTACACTGATTTATACCTACATACGGCAATATTTCGACATTCACAGCACACAGTTTACGCAGGTTAAAAACACTTGGAGTTTATTTGCAAAAACAGATAACTGTTTTTTATTATGTTATCATGTTTTAATCATGTGTTAGCTGTTATTAAAGTAATTTTTTTATCTAGTTAAAATAACCCAACTGCAGCTTGACTGAGATTAATTTAACTCTTTCAGGGCTGCATAATTAACAAAATTAAATTATCAAATAATAAAGAATGTGATTTAATTAAATATATGTACTTTATGTTTCAGCTGATTATGTGCCGGTGTTTGTTTTTGTATTAGTATTGTCATGTACAGTTGTAATATAAAATGAAATTTCCATTTTTAGAATTGTTTTCTTACTCATTTCTTAATTTTACAAAAGTAGCATTTAAAATAGTATTTCAACAGTACTATTAGTGTTATATGGTGTTATAATAGCATTTTGTTTAATATTTATCTATTAATTAAATTTATATGAATTCATTTATTCAATTGAAATATATATTTTGTGTGTGTGTGTGTTGGTGTGCTTAAATTGCATTTTAAATCACAAGCCCATTTTATTATTATTATTACTATTTTTATCATCACAAATTAGATTAAATTATTAAAAACTAAATTGATCACTTAAAAATGCAAGAACATTTAATCTCTTCCATCCATAGCGAGTTTGCAGGTCACAATCAGGACATTTTGAGTATACTAAAAAAAAAGTGTGCACAATGCTGTCAACTGGATCCAGTGAACGCTATAGTAGGGTGCTTTGAATGTGATACTCTAGGACCCTGACAATGGTCTAAAATAACAGAGGTGAATATAATTCATAAGTATGCGTGTTCTAACAACAATACTTTGATACTGATATATATTGTTAAAAGGATCACTTGTTAATCCAAATCGTTTTGTTAAAAGATTTCAAGGTTCCTAATTAAAGATGCACAACTTGCAACAATTCACACCACAGCATTTGCAGCACAAAGAGCAGCTGCTGGAGCCTCTCACACGGCAGAGGCCCCCATCTACAGCTGTCTGAGACCCTCAGCAGTGACTGTAAAGAAGCTGAGAAAAATGCAGTAAGGTTATCTTTGTCCTCAAGGATAGAGGAAAAACAATGGGACGTCAACAAGAAGAGGTTGAGGTCTAACCGTGACAATTGAGCCGCTGGGTCAAACAGCACAGAAGGCCAGCTGTTGGCTGTCTACAGCCTCCATCTATAGACAGACTTCAATTATTTGTCACCTTTTGTTTTAGACCTTCTCTTTACTTAGAGAATATGACCGTCTCAAGCAATGACATTGGTGAGCAAAAGTTAAACCTGATATCTCGCAAAAACTGTGCAAATGTTACTTTGATAAAAGGGTGATTATGATTAGCCTTGAGCTGACAGTGGTACTTTAGATGAGTGGAACTGATTCACATCTTATATAAGAGAATAAGTAGTCAACTCTTGAACAGACTTTTAAAATCTCTGCCAGTGCATTAAGCTTTAATATTAATTGGATGCGTCACGTTAGCTCTTTGCAAAGCTTAACATATAGGTTATCATAAAATATATCATAATATTTTAAAATAACAATGGAGAGGCTGAACAATTGTTGTAACATACCATGACAGGTTCACATTTCTCAGATGTCAAGAGGTGTCCTGCTCTACGAGGAAGGGACCTGAAATAGACTACTGTTGTTCTTGTTGACCTGAGACAACGTCGTAAAAGGAGTTCCTAATTAGGATGGTGTTGATGAAATGTCTTTAAAGCAACATGTGTTCTTTTGTCCTTCCTCCTTTAAGCCTATTGTTGCATCACACCATATATGTCACCCACCGGTGAACATCCTATGCCATTCAATCATTTGAAGGTTTATTTAGCAGGACAAGGGTGGGGCATCCACGATGTACCACCATTTTGGGATCAGTGACTCCCTTTAAAAAGGTAGCATCAATTCTGGAGGGACACAACACACAGGGCAATTCAAGGTAAGAGCCTCCAAGCAGAAAGACCAAGGAAGATCTCCTGGACAATCCTCACAATCTCTGCTTCCAGAGCTGACACAAAAGATATATCCATTACGTTTGTGATCAGAATCACATCACTGTTCTCAAACACTAATACGTCTTTTGTTTCGTCCTTAGAGTAACACCAGCTCTGCAGTTACAGTGAACAGAGTTTGACAAACACAAGGTGAGAAGTTTTGCATCTCCTCAAAAATGCATCTACAGTACTGAAATGTGTTTGTGTACCATTTCTGCACCTGTGATGCCAGTTATGTGTTGTTAGTGCTTCTGTGCTACGTTTTTGCCGTTTTCTTACGTTATATTCATAAGGCTGTTTGCTTCTAGATTTCAGAATGTCGGACGCCGTCATGGCAGAGTTTGGGTCAGCTGCTTCCTTCCTGCGTAAGTCAGACAAGGAGCGTCTGGAGGCCCAGACTCGGCCCTTCGACATGAAGAAGGAATGCTTTGTGCCTGATCCTGAGATTGAGTACGTCAAAGCCTCCATCACCAGTAGAGATGGTGACAAAGTCACTGTTGACACTGCACTTGGAAAGGTAAGGAACTCACAATAGTTAGATTTGCACAACTTCAGAAAAAACTTAAAAATGCAACTATTATAAGTTTCAATGTGGATTATCTAGAAGAAAATATTGCATTTTTTTTACAGTGTAGATTGCAAAAACAAAATGGTGAGGACACTTTAATGATCAAACTGAAAGTTATAATTTCTATTCCAACAGACTTTGACTTTCAAGGAGGCCGATGTTCACCCTCAGAACCCGCCAAAGTTCGATAAAATTGAGGACATGGCGATGTTTACTTTCCTGCACGAGCCCGCTGTGCTGTATAACCTCAAAGAGCGTTACGCAGCCTGGATGATCTACGTGAGTGATGAACGAGAGTCTAAATGAATCTATTGCAATTATTTGCTTGTATAATGGTACTAAACTGATTCATCTGCCACTTTACAGACCTATTCAGGGCTGTTCTGTGTCACTGTCAACCCTTACAAGTGGCTGCCAGTGTATGATGCCTCTGTGGTCAAAGCCTACAGAGGAAAGAAGAGGACAGAAGCTCCTCCTCACATCTTCTCCATCTCTGACAACGCCTACCAGTACATGCTGTCAGGTTAGGAATGTATTTCACATTTGTTCCAAGGAAACAAATTTATATTGTACAATATTATGCATAAACTCTTTTCTTTGTGAATTTCACCTCACAGACAGAGAGAACCAGTCTGTCCTGATCACGTAAGTAATTTCAGCCTCACTTTTTTTTAGTGAGATTAAATGTGTTTAAATTATAGTAACATCTACTGTTTTAATCCACAGTGGAGAATCTGGTGCTGGAAAGACTGTGAACACCAAAAGAGTCATCCAGTACTTTGCCAGCATTGCTGCTGTTTCTGGGAAAAAAGATGCAGCTTCTGAGAAAAAGGTGAATACAGCCACAAAACTACCTGTACTAAAATAACACTGAATATTACTTCATTTTAAAATGTTATTGTTTGATTTTAAAAATGAAATGGTTTGTTCATAGGGTACTCTGGAGGATCAAATCATCCAAGCTAACCCTGCCCTGGAAGCCTTTGGCAATGCCAAGACCATCAGAAATGACAACTCCTCCAGATTCGTGAGTCCTCTCTCATAGTGGAGAAATCATTGGTGTATATGTATATAATTAAAAATGAATATTATATTTATTTTTCTAATTGAATAGGGTAAATTCATCCGAATTCACTTTGGTGTAAGTGGAAAATTGTCTTCTGCAGATATTGAAACTTGTGAGTACGCTTTATATTATCACAGTTACGATTGGAAGACTATAGTACAAACAAATATACTTGACACAGTACTCATTTTGTGAATTTTCATCATCATTTAGATCTTCTGGAGAAGTCTCGTGTCACTTATCAGCTCAAGGCTGAGAGAGACTACCACATCTTCTACCAGATCCTCTCCCAGAGAAAACCAGAACTGTTGGGTAAAATTACCCGTCACATCTATTGCATTGCTCTTTCTAATTAGAAGAGTATTTTCTGATCTATGTTCCCATTTCTCTTTAGAGATGCTGCTCATCACCAACAACCCCTACGACTATTGCTACATCTCCCAAGGAGAAACACAGGTGGCATCCATTGATGATGCTGAAGAGCTGACTGCCACTGACGTTAGTAACATATCTCTATATGAAACCAAACATAAATTAATTTCCACCGTTGTGAGGTGCCACAAAAAAGATAATAAAAGAAGACTTATATCATTGCTTTGTCATGCTGCTTTCAATTGGCAGGATGCGTTTGATGTGCTGGGCTTCACCCAAGATGAAAAGATGGGCATCTACAAGCTGACCGGGGCCATCATGCACTATGGCAACATGAAGTTCAAGCAGAAGCAAAGAGAGGAACAGGCAGAGGCTGATGGGACTGAAGGTAAGTGATGTTGTGCAATCATTACCACACTGCCACTGGTGAATTTTTGATGAACGGTTCTAAACTTGAAAACAAAAATGTTTTTCTTTTCTTATTAAGATGCTGACAAAGTTGCGTATCTGATGGGTCTGAACTCGGCTGATCTCATCAAGGGTTTGTGCCACCCAAGAGTTAAAGTAGGAAATGAGTGGGTGACCAAGGGACAGAGTGTCCAGCAGGTGAGAAAACTCTGCATAATGTAAAAAGGAAAACTTGGGAAAAAAAGCAATAATTGCATCAATTTTTGAATATTCTTCCACTCCTTTCAGGTGTACTACTCTATTGGTGCTCTGGCAAAGTCAGTGTACGAGAAGATGTTCTTGTGGATGGTTGTGAGAATAAACCAATCTCTGGACACCAAGCAGCCTCGTCAGTACTTCATCGGTGTGCTGGACATTGCTGGATTTGAGATCTTTGATGTAAGATGACATCAATAGATTTTTGTTATTTCAAAACAAATAAAACAAGCAGTGCATCCTGTTTCACCAATGTGATTATAACATATAACATATCCCACCTGCAGTTCAACACCTTTGAGCAGCTGTGCATCAACTTCACTAATGAGAAGTTGCAGCAGTTCTTCAACCACCACATGTTTGTGCTGGAGCAAGAGGAATACAAGAAGGAGGGTATTGAGTGGGAGTTCATTGACTTTGGCATGGACTTAGCGGCTTGTATTGAGTTAATTGAGAAGGTGGGTTTATGTGCAGAAATATTAATTATAATTTAATTAAAACATTTGCTTTGTGTGTTCTATTTTTTTTTAATATTATTTACACAATTTCTCCATTATATTTTGTTCTCTATAGCCCATGGGTATCATGTCCATCCTTGAAGAGGAGTGCATGTTCCCCAAAGCCAGTGATGCAACATTCAAAGCTAAGCTTTATGACAACCACTTGGGTAAGAATCCTACTTTCCAGAAGCCCAGGATTGTCAAGGGTAAACCAGAAGCCCATTTTTCCCTGGTTCACTATGCTGGCACTGTGGACTACAACATTTCAAACTGGCTGGTGAAGAACAAAGACCCTCTCAATGAGACGGTTGTAGGGTTGTTCCAGAAGTCAACTGTTAAGCTGTTATCGTTCCTGTTTGTTGGATATGCTGGGGCTGACTCAGGTGTGTACTGGTTTTTGATAAAGCCTATTTAGCATACTTTTGTATACTGTAATGTGACATGCTAAAACACTTTTATTTGACATTTTCTGTTGGTTTCAGCCCAAGATGCCAAGGGAGGTAAAGGAGGTGGCAAAAAGAAGGGTTCGTCTTTCCAGACTGTGTCAGCCCTTCATAGGGTAAGGATTATTAAAACTACTGATCAAAACAAAAAGTTCAAAATTGCAACTTACAATGTTATGGTTTGCTTTTCAATCACAGGAGAACTTAAACAAGCTGATGACCAACTTGAGGTCAACTCACCCTCACTTTGTGCGCTGCCTCATTCCAAATGAGACGAAGACTCCAGGGGCGATGGAGAATCCTCTGGTCATGCACCAGCTGCGCTGTAACGGTGTGCTGGAGGGCATCAGAATCTGCAGAAAGGGCTTCCCCAACAGGGTCCTGTATGGAGATTTCAAGCAGAGGTGAAAAACTTGAAAGAGACATTAAAATACAGACTGGAATACACATTTTAGTGGACAGGGGGTAAAACGTTGTTATTTTTGCACCTCTTGTTAGATACCGTATTCTGAACCCATCTGCTATCCCTGAGGGTCAGTTCATTGACAACAAGAAAGCTGCTGAGAAACTGCTGGGCTCACTGGAACTTGACCACAGCCAGTACAAGTTAGGACATACTAAGGTATAAAATATTCTAACAAAATTTATTTTTAAATTTTTTATTTATTATTTAATTCAAATGATCAAATGCAGAAAGTATAAAGAAGAAACAGTAAATAAATATTGTCATGTATTTTGTAAAGGTGTTCTTCAAAGCTGGACTTCTGGGTACCCTTGAAGAGATGAGAGATGACCGTCTTGCTCTCATCATTACTGGTATTCAAGCAAGAGCTCGCGGTATTCTCTCAAGAATTGAGTTCCAGAAGATTGTTGAGCGCAGGTTAGTATAACTGTAATGTCGTCTTGTTATATTCAAGAAGATATCTTTCACTTTTGTCTGTTAACATGTACTGAATTACTTTGCAGAGATTCTTTGTTGGTGATCCAGTGGAACGTACGTGCCTTCATGGGTGTCAAGAATTGGCCCTGGATGAAGCTCTACTTCAAGATTAAGCCTCTGCTGAAAACAGCTGAAACTGAGAAAGAAATGGCCAACATGAAGGAAGAATTCACCAAGTTGAAGGAGGCTTATACAAAATCTGAAGCCCGCAGAAAAGAACTTGAGGAAAAGATGGTTTCTCTTCTCCAAGAGAAGAATGACCTCCAGCTTGCTGTGCAGTCTGTAAGTCAACATGGAAAAAAAAGGCCTTTTCACTTTTCACAAATCCAAAAATATGTATAAATTCTCTTTTTTTCGTTGCTTTGATAGGAGCAAGATAATCTAACAGATGCTGAGGAGAGATGTGAGGGTCTGATCAAGAGCAAGATCCAGCTTGAAGCCAAAGTCAAGGAGCTGACAGAGAGGCTGGAGGATGAAGAGGAAATGAATGCAGAGTTGGTTGCAAAGAAACGAAAGCTGGAGGATGAATGTTCTGAGCTGAAGAAAGACATCGATGATCTTGAGCTCACTCTGGCCAAAGTGGAGAAAGAGAAACACGCCACTGAGAACAAGGTTAGCGGTTCTACCTTTTATAATTTTGTCAGCATTACACATTTTTGAGTGTTTACTGATCTAATGTTTTTTTTGCTTAGGTTAAAAATCTCACAGAGGAAATGTCAGCGCTTGATGAAATCATTGCTAAGCTGACCAAGGAGAAGAAAGCTCTGCAGGAGGCCCATCAGCAAACGCTGGATGATCTCCAGAGTGAGGAAGACAAAGTCAACACACTCAGTAAAGCCAAAGCCAAGCTGGAGCAACAAGTGGATGATGTGAGTACAACAAAATCTCACTCTAAACACCTTAAGTATGATTTTTGCTATGTTTTACAATAGTAAATTAATGATATTTCATATAATAAGCTTGAGGGATCCTTGGAGCAAGAAAAGAAGCTGCGCATGGATCTTGAGAGGGCAAAGAGAAAGCTGGAGGGTGATTTAAAACTGACCCAGGAGAGCATTATGGACTTGGAAAATGACAAACAGCAAATGGAGGAGAAGCTGAAGAAGTAAGAACAAGTCAAACAATTCAAATATGTTTTTGAAAAAATTTAATTAAATAACTCATCAAACTTTTTTGATATCACCTTAAAGGAAGGACTTTGAAATTGGCCAGCTCAACAGCAAAATTGAAGATGAACAAGCCCTTGGTGCCCAGCTCCAGAAGAAACTGAAGGAGCTGCAGGTTTGTTTAAATCAAACAAGGACGAATCATACAGAAAGGATAATTTTAATGCATTATAATTCTTATTAATTCTTACCTAATTTATTCTCAATTTACAGGCTCGTATTGAAGAGCTTGAGGAAGAGCTGGAGGCTGAGAGAGCTGCTCGTGCCAAAGTTGAGAAACAGAGGGCTGATCTGTCCAGAGAACTGGAGGAGATCAGTGAGAGATTGGAGGAGGCTGGTGGAGCCACTGCTGCCCAGATTGAGATGAACAAGAAACGTGAAGCTGAGTTCCAGAAGCTGCGCAGAGACCTTGAAGAGTCCACTCTGCAACATGAGGCTACTGCTGCTACACTGAGGAAGAAACATGCCGACAGTGTAGCTGATCTGGGAGAGCAGATTGACAACCTCCAGAGAGTGAAGCAGAAGCTGGAGAAAGAGAAGAGTGAACTG
Source organism: Enteromius mattozi (assembly GCA_032359235.1). Lineage (NCBI taxonomy): Eukaryota > Metazoa > Chordata > Actinopteri > Cypriniformes > Cyprinidae > Enteromius > Enteromius mattozi. The sequence continues at coordinate 16,949,957 of JAUMHE010000082.1, read as the reverse complement.
AAGTTAGAGCTTGATGATGTGGTCTCCAACATGGAGCAGATTGTCAAGTCAAAGGTTAGTGGCAACAATTAAGACAGATCACACGAGACTGAAATGTAAAATAAATATCACTAACTTTTAAAAAATATATATTTTATTAGAGCAACCTAGAGAAAATGTGCAGAACTCTGGAAGACCAGATGAGTGAGTACAGAACCAAGGCTGAGGAAGGCCAGCGCACTATCAATGATTTCACCATGCAGAAAGCCAAGCTGCAAACTGAGAATGGTAAGGTTACAAAATATAGCAATTTTAATTACAACTCTCAGTTGTATGTAAATTAATCATAACTACAATTTTATTTTTATTTCAGGTGAACTGTCTAGACAGCTGGAGGAGAAAGACTCCCTGGTGTCTCAGCTGACTAGAGGCAAGCAGTCCTACACCCAGCAGATTGAAGACCTCAAGAGACAACTAGAAGAGGAAATCAAGGTTTGTTTTCCAATCCATTACATTCTTACAGAAGTTGAATCATTTTTGTTACAGAGAAGGACACCAGAAACCACATACACGCAACTGAGTATTTTTTTCTTTCAGGCTAAGAATGCCCTGGCCCATGCAGTTCAATCTGCTCGTCACGACTCTGATCTGCTGAGGGAGCAGTATGAAGAGGAGCAAGAAGCCAAAGCTGAGCTGCAGCGGAGTCTCTCCAAGGCAAACTCTGAGGTGGCTCAGTGGAGAACCAAGTATGAAACTGATGCCATCCAGAGAACTGAGGAGCTGGAGGAAGCTAAGTAAGAAATGGGAAATATACCATTTGGTTTTATGTTTATTTTTTTCATCATTATTTCTTATAAATACTTAAAATCTCCTCGCTGACACAATTAGGAAAAAACTGGCTCAGCGTCTTCAAGAAGCAGAAGAAGCTGTGGAAGCTGTCAATGCTAAATGCTCCTCACTGGAGAAGACCAAGCACAGGCTGCAGAATGAGATTGAAGATCTTATGGTGGATGTGGAGAGATCCAATGCTGCTGCTGCTGCTCTGGACAAGAAGCAAAGAAACTTTGACAAGGTAATAGATCAAATTAATGTGACTATTTATTACTTTTGACTTGCTTTGAGAATTTTAAATAAACACCTAAATAAACGCCTTACAGGTCCTCGCTGAGTGGAAGCAGAAGTATGAGGAGTCTCAGACTGAATTAGAAAGTGCCCAGAAAGAATCTAGATCTCTTAGCACTGAACTCTTCAAATTGAAGAACTCTTATGAAGAGGTCCTGGATCATCTTGAGACCATGAAGAGAGAAAACAAGAACCTCCAAGGTAATTACATTTTGGTTACCTGCAGAATTAACAAATGATATCTCCAGCATAATTTTGCTTAAGCTACTTTTCTGTCATAACAGAGGAAATCTCTGACCTCACTGAGCAACTCGGAGAGTCAGGAAAAAGCATCCATGAGTTGGAGAAAATCAGAAAGCAGCTGGAGCAGGAAAAAGCAGAGATCCAGACAGCCTTGGAGGAGGCTGAGGTAACCTTAAATTATCATTTCAGTTTTGTTCACATATGGATGATTTTGGACAAAGGACTTAAAAACTGTTTCACATCGACAGGGCTCACTTGAACATGAGGAAGGAAAGATCTTGAGAGCTCAACTGGAGTTCAGTCAAGTAAAGGCTGATATTGAACGCAAGCTGACTGAGAAAGATGAAGAGATGGAGCAGGCCAAGAGGAACCAGCAGAGAGTGGTTGATACCCTGCAGAGCTCACTGGAATCAGAGACTCGCAGCAGGAATGAAGCTCTCAGACTGAAGAAGAAGATG
>JAUMHE010000082.1:16930380-16945036 GCA_032359235.1 Enteromius mattozi | reverse complement strand
GTATTCTTTGTTTTCAGTAGATCTAAACTGTACATTTTTGTATATATCCAGCTTTTGGAAAACAAGTGACTTTGGCAAATTAAAAAAAATAAATAAAAAAAGGGAAAAAAAATAAAAAATAAAATAAAATGAGAAATGTTCCTAAATAAATATTTCATTAAGTTTATACATGTTACATCCACACCAGGCTCCACCCTCACAACGATCACTCTCCCCTGAGTACTGATCACCAGCACCTGTCACCTCCACCCTCATCACAAACCACATAAAACCACACACCACCCCTCAGTCACGGTCCGTGCTCGTTGCTAACAAGTTGGACTCAATTCTGGCAAGATCTCTCTAAAAGACTTCCCTGTTATACTTACCCTGTGATTACCCCTGTGTTCTCCCCAGGCTCCAAGGAATCCCTCTCTGTGTCTTCATCGTCTCCAAGTTGTGGTGTGTGGTCGTGGTTCTCCGTCTCTGTGTCTTCATCGTCTCCCTCCTATCTCCAATGCTCCATCGCTCCTATAACCAAAGACATTCCAGTTGCTTCCTACGTCAGTTCTCTCCAAACAATTCATCCATTGATCAAACCTGTATTCCTCTGCTATCACCAGTCATTGTCCTCATCTGCAATAAACACTCTGATTGTTTTTAACTTACCTCCTGTGTTGAGTCCGCTTCCTAACAATGTACATTTTATGTATTTATTTATATTTTATATATGTTTTTAACATTGTAAATATATGCACTTTTTGGGAAAACAGATGACCATAGACTGGCGAGGAACCATATATGGTAATTTCATTGACCTAGAAAGTCACAAAAGCTTAAAAGTCTTGTAATAGCTTCCAGGGTTGAAATTATGAATTTCCAATTATTTCAGTGAGTGCCCTATAAAGGGTTAAAGTCACACCAGAGGTGTTCGGCTCGGATTAGATCTTGACTTTCTGTGGACTAGTCAAATTCTTACACACTGACTGAATCAATAATTTCTTTTTGCACCTTACCTTATATGCAGAGGCTAGAATAGAAAAGGGTCCTGTCCAAACAGTTGCTATAAAATTAGAAGCACGCAATTCCCTAGAATATTATTATATGCTTAAACATTAAGATCAGTACTCCTGGAAAATTGCTAAAGTAGTCAAACCTGTTCATCAGAAGGGGTGTCTCAATACTTTTGTCCATATAGTGTAAATATGTGACCCTGGACCACTTAACCAGTCATAAGAGTTACAATACATTACCTGGCTGACGTATGGGTCACAAAATTAGGACAAATTCATTCACAGACACACTCTGGGAAAAAGACATACATACAATTCAATGATTCATTTTCTGTGTAATGTGAATCATCAGACTGATTCAAAAGAATTGGTTCATAGGTTGTAACATAGGTTAAAACTCCAAGTCACCCCTTGCAGTTTTTAGAATAATAGTACAGCAAAATTAATGCTCAGAGTTTATAAAATATACTGCAATATAAAACAAACAAATGTTAACAAAAGGTTTTTTTAATTATTATTTGTGAAGCATATAAATACTTATGAGAAACATTTGCTTTAATAGGCAAAGACCAAACCCAACACCAACAGAATGTTTTTAACACTTTATTTTATTTAATGTTTAATAATCACATCATAGTTAACAATTAACCACAATAAACACCTCATTCAAACCAAAAAACAATGAAATTCAATTTTCATGGAAAAACTCAAAACAAAAGGAAAACAAACCGACAAAAACCTTGCAAATGATGAGTCTGGCAAACAGTCTCACCTGGTTTCTGACTGTTCTATTCGTATCAGTTTATAGAGCTTCTTACTGCATCTTGAGAAACCCAATCTACTGCACATTAATGTCATGTTTCTTTAGTTTCTGTGTTACTTTAGGGTTGTACATCTTTATGAGTGTAATTATGTTCCAGGGCACCATCTCTCCCAGATTACTCCCAAATAAGAAAAACAAAACAAAATCATAACCATAATAATAATATTAATAATAACAAATATTGGACCTCTCCTCTCCCTGCTTCCACAGGATGCCCTGGTCCTTCATGGCACAATAAAATCTGTGCAACTGAAACACATTCAATGCAATCCCCCCCCATTTTTGTTTGACAGTGTTATTCTGAGTATCTTTTTCTTGTAAGACTAAGATTCATAGAAACATAAAGGATTATTAGAAGATGTTAAAGGCTAAATATCAATGCCCACCTGGACATGACCCACCTGGCATCATCTGGGCATAAGTGCTACCAAGCTCACCACAACATTAAAGACACGGCGGCCAAATACATGTGCTTTAATAAAGCGCAAATACATTTGTTCTCTGCCTTTTCCATTGAAAAAAAAATAATTCAGGGGAAAAATGACAATAATAATATGAATAATAGCCATTAAAGTTTCATAATATCAGCACTCAGCTTCTTTGATCATTGCAGATGTTCTTTTTTTCTGGCAATATTAACTGCATTCACAAAAACTGCAGTAAAACCACAGGGAAATCAACTGTAAATACATGTAAAGAGGCTATAAATGATAGTATGATTGTTCTCGGGGTTCATTCAGGCACAGGGAACCGATTCAAATGTGACGTTTTGACTAAAAACAGCCACTAAACATTATTTCTGTCCTGAAAGACTGCAGATCCTTAACGAAAGACCCTTCAGATTTTAGTCTAATATTTACACACTTCTCATTTCCTGGAAAGAAGAAAAAACAGACTATAAATAATAACCCCCAAAATCATCCGTTCGTAAATTAATGCAACCTTTTTTTTTTGGCATTTTCCACCAATTCATATAGGTGAATTATTTAAATGATCGAGAATGCACAATGAAGTTCCTACTTGAATACGTAATCTAAAACTTATTTCAAAGCTATACCTCTCAAAAACTGGATTTTCTAACAAGGCCATGCATTCGTAAATTATTCCATCAATCGCATAATATTTTATATGATCTGAATGCTTTACACTGTCATGCATGAAGTCAAAATCTGGGGTCTGTCACATGGACAGTCTTATTGCTTTGCATGTTCTGGGATTAAAGAGGTCTGATGAGAATAAGCAATAGATGCAACAATAATGTGTCATAAAGAAAAAAAAAAAAGTCTCTCCGACCTCAGTACCGCCCACAGCTGATGAAGAAAATAGCACAAAGAGAACGGCCACATCCTCTTACCCCATTAATACACCAAAAGGACACTAAACCAAGCAGCTACATGTCAAGCGTGTGATTCTGTGCGACTTCAAAAAGGCTATCTGAAGATAAACTAGCGTAGAGAGAAATAAGCTACAGGCTCCACCGTTAAAACCCCACAGGAACCTTTCCCATCACACCATAATGCAAAGCTTTTACTCTTAAAAAAGACCCGCAGAAAACGTACGCAACAAGAGAAGAATTCAAAGCACCACCGGACTCACTCACAATTTCACTGGTTTCTCATAAGCAACTATTAAAAGTACGTAAAAGGTTTCAGGCTGTGACATTCTGTCTCTGCGTCCCTCCGAAGGCAGGCACAAACTCCACCCCCGCTTCCATACAAATACATACTGTACCTACTGTACATGATCCCAAAACATCAAGCATTCATTGCTAACAGAAACCCCTCGTCTACTTACTCAGCTTTGTGAAAAAGAAGCACACTTGAGCATCCTTTTTAAAAAGAGTATTAGGGAAATAATACACTTAGAATATACGTGAGTGTCAAATATAATGTTTTCAGACACATAATTGCATGGGAATGGAAATTAAATTAGTGCATAATGGTGTATTAAATGCAATAAGCTTTTTTGACCCACTTAAGTACTAACATGCACTTTTGATAGTTAAAGCAAACTAAAATACATTTTAATGTCATTTCTGTTGAAACGTGTAGGTCATGTATTTAAATATATTTATACTACAAATACAGTAAGTTGCATTTGTAAAATCAGGTATTTTACATGTGCTTCAGTATGTTAGCCAACACATCAAAATAATGTCATTTCATGTAAAACATGATTTGACATTATAGCTTATCACATAATTTCTAGTGATTATTGTCTTGCACAGAAACTATTTAAACTGAGCTGGACAAGGATGTCTCTGCATTCAATAATGAAATGTCTTTAACTTGAGTGTTTTATCTTGTTATTAAACATTACTGACACTCTTTGATACTGTTCAGTGCTTTAACTCAATCTGTATTGTTAAAAGTGCTATATAAATAAAAGGTGACTTGAAGTGAGCAGTTATGAAAGAATACTTTAAACACACTTAAGTGTGCTTTTATTTTTAGTACTACCATGTTATAGTCAAAATATGAAGGAACTTTTAAGATTTGAGGCACACAAGTGCACTTCTTTTTGCACAGAAGCATGTCCCTTCACACGTCCACCTCAGGCCCTCATCACCTTCACGAAGCCGTCTGGAGCTGCATTTGACACTATTAGCTGTGCGTTTACGTGGAGTTTCATGTTTATAGGCATTGTAGGAGACGTTATATTGCTTTACAATAACGAGGAAAAGGAAGCGTCCGCTGGTCGCGGAAATAAAACCAAGAGTTAAAAGAAAGCAGTTGACAACACAGTTCATTGCTACAGTATTCACTCAAACACACCATCACGAATAGTTTCAGAGAGATTCGGAAAGCCTATGTGCTTCAATGTCAGCTCTACTGGAGGTCAAGGGTGAGGTGAGAGAGGGTCACATGACAGCCCTGTGTGCTGAATGAGGCTGCCTTCAAATCGAGCGGGAATGATCGTGCTTATGAGACGAGCGCTAACAAAACCTAGCAGCTCATCTTTGGAGACTTTCCAAGTTAGAACTGTTAGTCAGTTCATGAGGCATTAAGGGACGCTCACACTACACTTTGTTTTATTGACTTCTATTTATATGCACATAAATGTAGAGACAGGAAGAGCAAGCTTTCACTGCATTTGTAAAGTGTAAGGTTTGCTAATGTCTGTGAAGATGTATGATGTGAAGACAGACAGCCAATACAGGATTAATAGATTTGAGAAAAAACAAACAAACAAAAAAAGAAACGCAGTAAAGGTGAGTATTGCATATTTGTGTACATGCTAAAATATTAAATGTTGAATTATGTTTTTAAAAAAACACGTCAAAAATGATTTTTAGTAGTAGTAAATAAAACTCTATATTTTACCAAAAAAGTTAAGTCTTTTTTTTTTTTTTTTTTTTTTAATTCTTTAATTGTATGTTTAATTAATGCATTGAATGTAATTGTGAAAATTACTACCAATTTCTGAGTGGAAACACTATATATATATATATATATATATATATATATATGTATGCGTGTGTGTAAATATATGTGAATTGTGGTAGTACGCTTGCTGTCTATGGAAGGTCAGAGAGCTCTCGGATTTCATCCTAAATATCTTAATTTGTGTTTTGAAGATGAACGAAAGTCTTAAGGGTGAGTAGTTAATGATAGAATTTTCTTTTTTGGATGAGATATCCCTTTAATGCACATCCTTTGCTCCTCATTTTAATAAAAAAAGAAGCCTTTTTTTGGTCAGAGAGTGGTTTTTATGAATAACTCGTAAGCACGAACTTCCCACGAGGACTTGAAGGCAGCGAGAGATGATGTCCAGATGGATCCAGATGTGTTTGTGTGTGTTGATCAGATGGGCATGTGCAGGTTTGTTCATGAGTTGGAACACAGATAAAAAGAAAGTAAACTAGATTCATGCTCTACAACAAGTGATGTTAGGTATGAGTAGCGTGAGTTTAAGTAGCAGATTTCACTCCCAGCCGCCTTCGACTGAGCATCCCGAAGACACCCTCACGTCAACAGAGAGCACACCAATCATATGAGTCCGAGCAATGGCAGGAGGCGGGGTTGAGAGAGCAGCGGGCCAATGAAAAGACAGGAATCACGTCCAGAGTCCGGCCCCTTGTTCCTGGCAGGAGAGGAGGGCCGGGGTGGTGTGAGAGCGAGGGAGGCCGGCTGTCGCGAGGGAGTCGTTGAGCGAGACGCTGCTACGGAGCGGGTGAGGGTGGACAGGGCTGTCACCCAAGACGGGCCAGGTGATGATGTCGGCGCCATGGTCCGTGCGAGAGCGGGCGTTCTCGCGGAAATTTAGCTTGAAAGACTCAATCTGCATCACAGTGTGGAGAAAGACAGGACAGAGGAGGGACAGGACATAAACAAGGGGAGGAGAGGAAGCGGTCGGGGGTGAAATGAAAAGGGCAGAGCGATAGCAAAAAGTCGAGTTAGATGCCTGAAAAATAAAAAGAGGTCAAGACGGTTTGGAGATCAGAAAACTGTGCTTTAATCTGTTCAGCGCAGAGGTCGACCGACTGATTAATCTGCTCCGATGTCACACTAACTGCACTATGAAGTAAAACATTCAATTTGTTTTAATAAACCTAATAATTACCTAAAATAATCAAAATTTTACTCCAAAGTCCATAATTTTTATGTTCATTATTTTTATTTTACTTAAAATTTTTTTTACTTTATTTGATTATATATTCAGTGTCTTGTTTTTAATTAGATTTTACATAGAAAAAATGTACGTTTTTGTTCCATATTTTGATTTAAATTTAAATAATAAAATGTTACTTCAATTATTTTATTTAATATTTTAGACCTAATTAAAAAGTTAAAATGTGTATTCAATGTTTTTATTGAATATTTTGATCAATTTTTTTTTAGCCTTTTAGTTAATTTTTATTGAAATTTTATCTTACCTGATCTACCTACTTTAAAAAAAAGTTTTGAATTTACTCTAAAAATGTTATATTCAATGTTTTAATTATTTGTTTTATTTTGGTTAAAAAATGCAACATTCAATGTTTTTATTCCATAATTTGATTTTACCTGAAATGTTACGTTCATTGTTTTTTTAACATTAATTTAAAACTGTGAATTTAGTCAATGTCAGTATTTTATTTAATATTTTGATTTCACTTAAAAATAAAATGATACAGTATGATTCTATAATGATTCTACTTAAAAGTTGCAATAAATGTTTTATTCAATATTTTGTCGTAGTTAAAAAGATAAATTTTAAAATATTGCTTTAAAAACAAAATGTTTCAAATTTAGTCTGAAAATGTTATATTCAATGTTTAAATTATTTGTACTATTTTGCTTAAATGAAAATGTTACATTCAATATGTTTATTTTATTATTAAATAAATTTCCATTTGATATTTTGACTTCACTTACAATTAAAATGTTTCATTCAGCGTTTTTATTCAATATCGTGATCATGAAATCAGACAAAATAATCAGTTTTACACCACTAATCGGTCGACCTCTTGTACAGTGGTAAACCAGACAACGGCATAACAAACAATTCACATGCTGCATAAAATTAAGAGCTAAAGAAAACATAAAAACACAAAGTAATAGTGTGTATGAAATTATGGAGAAACAAATAATAATTAGCTGTGAGCAATGGGATGTGAATGTGATGAATGAGTGTCTTCAGCTCTAAAGGACCTCTAGTCTGTCGGGGTTATTAGTCTTCTCAGGTTTCTCAGGCCTGGTCACACACAAACTTACTTGTTTCAGGGATGAGCGAGTCCAGGCCCTGCGGGTCCCGGAGCTCCTCACTCCTGCAGGGGCCGCCCTCCTTCAGCCCATTCTCCTGGGCAGCGCCGGCTGACAGCTGGGTGCCCGAGACACCACTAGAGGGAGCCCCGCTACCCTCAGCAGTCTCCTGGGCCCCCTCAGCCTAGAAACACACAGCAGCCGTCAATACCAGAGATGAGGGTGAGATGGAGATGGACACAGCCACGAGCGTGTGCTTTAACTTCATATAAAGCGGTCCTTGTATGGTGAAGGAATATGACTGATATACGGTACCAGTTTACACACACTGGACTCAACCCAAGTTTGATAACCCAAAGTCTTCTGTTTAATTCATTTATTTATTGTTTTTTTATATAATCAATATATAAATGTTAGCGCTGTCACACGATTAATCACAATTAATTGCATCTAAAATAAAAGCTTTTGTTTACATAATATATGTGTACTGTGTTTATGTATGTGCGTCTTTATATATATATATATATATATATATATATTGATCACTACATGATTTTGACTTTTACATTTATTTATTTTTTATTATAAAATGAAACTCTTCACTGGTACCGGATATCTGTAAAGCGAACAAAGTAAAACTTTACGATCAAAAATCATGACAGAAATGTAATGGCTAAATTTCATACATATATAGAAAATAATCCACTATCATGTGGAACAGAATTCACCTTCAATCTCAACTTATAATTAAGAAGATGAATGGGAATGAATAGAAATCCATGCAAACGGAGATGCATTCCAATCATACGCATACATATACAGAAACTTTTATAGAATTATGCTCAGAAGAACAGAAATATATAATAATTGAAAATAAAACTTTTCATTAATTCTAAACTTAAATCAGCAAAGACTTCAAACTATGATAAACTAAGTTCCTACTGCAATGTAAGCTAGCGTTATTCTGTTAAACACGCTTAAACTTCAATATTTATAACAAGTCCAAAATTCATGCTGTTTCCAAAAGTCTCAGTAAAAGTAATTTAAAGTTTAAAAACAGAATCAGCGTGATCATAATCACAAATGTGTGTTCAGAGAGGATGGGTGCAAAATAATAATGGGGCGGAGCAAGTGGTCATGTGACTGAAATGGATGGCCATAGGCTGAGGGGCAGGTGACATCATTATCCCGCAGCGGCCTGAACCCAGCAGAACCAGTCCGGAAACCGCTCTTTAATTTGGTCTTTTTTTCAAATCAGACAAAAGTCCTTACTCTTGTCTTACAGAAACTTAATTAATTTATATATATATATTTTTTTTTTTAAACACATAATAAGTGATTTTTGGAGGGGCTGGAATGAAAACTGTAAAAAGACATGGACTTAAAACACAAAAGCATGTAAAATAAAAAAAGACACTGATTTCACATCAGCATGTTTTAAACTTTCCATTCAAAAGTAATATTACTTACCACAGATTTAACACAGAACAGCTTTTAAAGGAACATTTTACCCAAAATAAACAACTTTAACTCCACAAAGTGAAATATTTTAGATATTTAAGATTGTTAAGTTTCATTAAAAGTTCTCTTTTATACTGTACAGAAATCATACATTTTCAATCAATCAGATTAATAACAAAAAATAATAATAATATCGATAATAATAATAAATAAATAGTTTAAATTGGAATCTGCAAAGGAGAGGAAAAAGTAAACTAGGATTTCTCATAAAAAACTTGTTTAAAATGTCTATTTAAAAGCTTTTTATCTTACTGACAATGTTACTTTAAAAACAAAATGTTTCAGATTTACTCTAAAAATGTTATATTCAATGGTTACAATTTATTTATTTTACTAAAAAATTTCACTTAAATTAAAATATATTATTTTATATTATATATTGTTATATTTAGTGCATTTATTTAACATTTTGATCATAAAATCAGACAAATTAGAATCTGCAAAGGAGAGGAGACAGACGAGGATTACTCGTGTAATGATGCATACGTGTGGCTCAGATTCAGACAGGAATCATGTGTTTGTGGTGTTTTCTGCTGATTAAGATGTAATTCTTCCCCGCACAAATGCTTGTCTAAAGTGACTTTTGTGATAAAGTGTGACATGCCTCGGTAAGAAACAAATACTGGCTTTCAGTCAGCAGATATGATGCAGGGCAGAGTTACAGATACATGGGTGAATTATTCCTTTAAACACTAAACATCACCATAAATAGAATCTGAATTGATTAAATATAGAATAAAGTATAACTTCACTTCTTTTCCCTGCCAAACTCACCCTAACTTTCCCGCCTCCAGGCTCATGATTGACATTATCCATCGAGCCCACTTTGGACTGAGCTTTATCCTTAAAGCTCACCTTATGGCTCTCGATCTTGACTTCGCCTCCACCTACAAAAAAAACCCCAACACACTGATCCCAAATCTGAGATGACAAAGAAAGCTTAAAGCCATTTAAATGATTGGTTTCTGGCCTCATCGTACCTGGTTTATGTTTGATGTTGGCCTTCGAGCCACATTTTGAGGTCACTTTACTCAAGTCAACCTTCTTGCTGAGAATCTGGACCTACAGACACACAAACATCTGATGAAGCTGCTCAAATATAGTGCTATTGTAAAAGTAGCATGCAGTGCTTGAACCTGAAATCATGAAAAACATCTCAGAGGGATTTAGTTTTGAGTTAGTGCGAGAGAAGATTATGAATCCAAACCTCTGCTGTCACCATGACTTGTTTTGGAAAAAGCATTTGGGCAGGGATTTGGCAGCGTTTCTCTCGTTTACAAACGAAGAAAGCACCTCATTGTTGGGTCTGAGCGCACAATGATGATGTTTGTCTGAGCGACGGATACACCGCATGCAGTATGTTACTTACGTTCCCTCCACCAGGAACATGTTTGATATTGTCCTTGGAGCCCAAGCGAGAAGTCACGTGACTGTAGTCCAGTTTTTTGGAGACTATCTGAACCTACAACACAGCACGGCGGGCCGGGAGGGACGGGACACCAGGGAGGTTCAGGTTAGAGAGGGAAGACAACAGAGGACACAAGCAGAAGCATCTAAAAGCAACTAGCATCATCGACAATGAAGACGCCCCGTTGATTGTTAGTGTGAACGCCATTGGGCGCCTCATTTGTAAACTAAAGCTAATAAATACCACCATTAAAGTCAATGAAACTGATGGAAATTAGAGTAATTTAGATTCAGTGATTAATGAGTATCTGGTTGGTGAGCTACAAATGGACATCGTGATGCAGGGATGCTCAAATCAACTCCTACGAGCTGTCACCTAAATCTGGACATTTCTTGAAAAATAATTTCTATGAATAATGCACTGCCAGTACTTTTGTGGTTGTTCACTGCAGCACATTTTAAAACCAACAAGGGCTAAGCAACATTATAATTATTTATAATTGTATTTATAGCTAGCATTGTCTACAGTATGGATTTCGAGCATCCCGGCTGTGGTGTATAATGTGATGTGGATAATAATAATAATGAGGCGCAAGAGCCAAACACTATATGATAAACAATGATTAGGTGATTAAAAACACAATGTAAAGCACCCAAAGATGACCAGAAGAAAGATGGAAAGATTACAAGCTGAACAATGTGTTTTTTTCATCTGACATCCATTCGTATAGTCTTAAAACATTGCTATTATTATTAATTAATTAATTGAAAAACAATTACATACATTTGTATAAAATATGAACAAATATTATAAGCAACTCAATAATATACACTTAATTTTATTAAGTATATTTTCTAGCATTTATTTTCTGTTATAGTACTAAAATTTGAGATTAATAAAAGTAATACAATTTTAATAATAATAATAACACAGTAACACTTTACAAAATAAAATTGTGCATTTTAGGTTTATTTGTTTAATTAATATATCTAATTAATAATTAAAAATGTAATACATACATTAACATTAAAATATATTAAATATATCCATATTTTACTATTACATGTATAATATCATAAAAATACACAAATATATATATTCCACAGAAAATACACAAAATTTGATTTATTCAACTAATTAATATAAATTATTTAAAATATTACAATAAAATAAAAATAACATTTTAATGTTTAAAACATATGAAAACATTTCCATATGAAAATATTACACTAATATTATAAAATATTTCACTATATATGAAGAGTTAATTTGTAAAAACAGATAAATTTAAAAAATTATGTTTTTTCATTGTGCATTCAACGCTGTAAAAAATAAAATAAAATAAAAAGGTGAAAAAATTAAAAAGTTTAAGTCAACCAGCTTCAGCAGATTTTGAGTTCTCTCAACTTTTTGTTGTATAAACTGAAAACAAGACGTTGAGAAAACTCAAATCAGCTGAAGCTGGTCGACTTAAACTTTTAAGTTTAGGTTTTCTCAACTTTTTATTTTTTACAGTGTAATTAATCTCAATTAAACTGCAGCTGGGTTTATTTTGATAAGGGAAGAACAACTAAAACTACAGCTAACACAAAACATTTGATTTTTTATTTTTATTTGTTTTGCATAATATTTAATTTCACAGTTCTCAATCTATCACGCTATGATGTCAGATCTGTGTGGGCTAGATTGAGAAGAGAAGACGGCCGTGGAGACAGAGATGTGCAGAAGTGAGTGTGATGAGAGGATGAACTCACTTTGCCCTGGCTGGTCTCTTTGGAGGGCGAGCTCTGAGCGTCTGTCCTGCTCTGAGACACTGACACCTGCAAACAAGCCCAGATACTGTACGAGTGGAGACGGGACGAGCTAAGACCTACTGTAACCTCATATGAGAAGCGGGAGAAGTTCAGGATCAGAGGAGGAGGCAGGAACAGGCAGAACTGGGGCGGTTAGTAACGCTCTTCAGAGCAGAGTCTCACGTGTCATGCACGATTCATCCTCATGCTCCAAACACAGAACTGTGACCTCGCTTTAAGACCTCACTTATACTAGACGACGCTCTTGAACTCTTTGTGGTGACAGGAGACGTTTCTCAGGAACAGGAGAGTGTTAGAGAGTCATAGCGAAAGAGCTCAGCCAGGAAAAAGACCAGGATGAAGCACAAACATGGCAGGAGGGATTCGACAGCTTCAGGACGTGAGTGATAAATAATGATCATGAAGACTGGAGCTAGTTTACAGATCTACAGAGTCATATACTCTAAAGGAATGTCAATCATGCTGCTTTTCACTCATTATCACATTAGACTCTGTTTGCAGATAGATAGAAAAATAAAGACAGAAGAGCTGTGTCCAAAACCAAAGACTTAACAGGCAGCGTTTTAGCATTTAGAGAATTTTTAATGATTAATGTTCTTATTTTTCTATAAATAAAAGCTGAAAAAGAGATATTTATTAATTAATAATTACACAATGTTAACATCTGATTAAGACACTGAATAGTTTTATTACTATTTGTTCATTACACACACACACACTATTTATATATTATACATATATTATATTTAACTTTTTTATATAATTACGTAATAATATATTATTAAATAATAAAAAATCTATAACCATTCTATATATTATATTTGAATATATATTTAAAAAAAGGATACAGTAATATTTTATTTAATAATAATAATAATAATAATGCTTCTGGATGCTGCATGTAACATCAACTTCTCAGGTTTCGGACACAGTTCCAGTCATGCAAGAAAGACTACTAATGTTGTTTTAGATTAATATACTAAAGATGACAGCAGTACACTCTGCAGAAGAGAAGCTGCTCAAACTTGTCTGACTGTCATAATAAACATTACTAAAATTACTAAATGGAGAAACTGAGATAAATAACTGCAAAGCATCACCACTGTACTTTCTGTCCTAAGTGTGCAACATATATATACTACTAAATATAAAAACATCTAGAGGACAGACTACTAACAGGGTGGCTGCTGTTCTCTGTGTGCGGTTACCTTTCCTCCTCCCGGCTGGTGTTTGATGTTGTCCGTGGAGCCGATCTTGGAGCGGATGTTCTTGATGTCTGGTGCCGGTGTGGAGCTGGGCTTCGCTGTGCTGCGAGTCGGGGCGGTGGAGGTGGAGCTGGAGCTGGGTCGAGGCACTCGGGGGACTGCCGGCTTCTTCTCGGCCGGAGCAGACGCTGTAGTGCTGCTGGAGGCGGGTGGTTTGGTGGAGCGAGGGCGAGCGGAGGCGGTGCTGCTTGTAGTAGTGGAGGCTTTGAGAGGAGCGGGTTTAGAGCGGGCGGCATCTGAAACCACAGACATCAGGTCAGCTTAACTATGACCGAGAGAAACACTTGTTTGGGCCGTAGTTTTCGGTTTTCTTTGTGTACAAAAAGTATTCTTGTAGCTTCGTAAAATTGAATGGATTATTTTAGGATGTCAAGGATCTTTGCTGTCTATTTAGGGTCAAAGAGCTCTCAGAATGCATCAGAAATATCTTTATTTGTGTTCTGAAGATGAATGAAGGTCTTATGGGTTTGGAACGACATGAGGGCGAGTAATTAATGACAGAATTTTCATTTTTGGGTGAACTATCCCTTTAAAGGAAATCTGTGCAATGCCAAAACCTTTAGAAATGGTGTGTGTTTGAGTGATATCTGAATGTTCAGTTGGCAGCACAAAACCCTCTTTATGTGTCAGATTAAAATAATCTCTCTGCACCGCTGCGTTCGTTTCAAATCTCTGGAAACGGGGGTAAGAAGCAGCGCAGCAGTCGACCAGCAGAGCTCCGTGTGCGAGATTATCCCCAACTCTTTCCTGCTGCGCAATTCACTTCAGATTTAAATGTGTGTTTGTCAGCGCGGCATCTCTAAAAATAACTTATAATAATTGTTGCTATTAAGTCACTGAATATTTGTACTCTTCACTACCAGAATAATTAGGATTTTTATCATTTTAGAAGTGTCTTTAGAAGTTTGAGATTTGATTAAAAATATAATTATAATTATACAAATATAATATTATAATTTAAAACAACTTAAATATTTTAATATATTTTAAAATGTTCTTTATTCCTGTGATCCAAAGCTGAATTTTCAGCAGCCATATTACATATATATATTTATATATATATATATACACACACACATACACTATAAGTCCTTACACAATCTGACATGTGTTTAAAATTGAACTGGAAATTAGGTGCTGGGCGTCCGG
>JAUMHE010000082.1:16914231-16925177 GCA_032359235.1 Enteromius mattozi | reverse complement strand
CAATATTACACAATCCTCATTAAAAGTGACATAAATATGCATTTTAGGCTTATTAATAAGAAATATGCATTGTGCACAAGTAATACTCCAAATAAAGTTTAATAAAAAATTCTATAGTAGGTCTCAAGTTATCTGTCAGTAAATATGCTAATGGATTTGAACTATACTTAGTATGAAATAAATATATTACTTTTTTACTAGGGTGTTCACTCCAAATAAAAGCCAAACCAATGACAAGAGACAAAAAACTTCATTAAACTTAAGATACCTTAAAAATGAAAGCTAGTTTCATTTATAAAGAGGCATTTTTGTATTTAAATTGATGATAATTCAACAGCACAAGGCTGCAAATTAATGCAATAAATATACGTATCTGTAGATGCTACATGCTTAAAAGTAAATGGAAAGAAAGAGATCTGAGTCCACTTTAGTTCACGTATAATGTGAACACAAACTTCATTTTAGCTTCTGGGTAATGGTACATTATGGTGCTTATTGTACGACGACTTACTAAATCACTAAATAAATGGAGAGGCCAATTGATTTGAGTGTCCTTTATTGTATAATGTGAGAAAGAAAGTGTGTGGGGTGTAAATGGAAACATGCAGAAAAACACTTCACTGAGAAAATGTGTTCATTTGATCAATAAGAGCTGAAGCATTCTAGAGAGCCGTGTGATAAATGAGAGCTGAATGAGGCTGACTGAAGGAAGACTAAAGCGGAGAACTGTCTTTGAGTTTGGCCGGCGTTCACAAGTAATATATCCTACAGGCAGCTCTCTCTTCACTTCACGTTCAATGGCAGATCCATTACAGAGGCTGTTGGTCTCTTTGAGAAGCCTCGTGTCCTTGAGTTGAAGGACAAAAGCTAAAGCTGCAGACTAACAACTGCACAGTTTCAGAGAAAACACAACTCAGATTTACGCTCCGCAAAACCATTCACCTAAGCCATTAGTTGCTATAAACTGCTAGAGAACATCGGTGTGATGTTCATGCAAGCGTCCGTTTTTAATGAAAATGATTCTAAATTTAACAGCAGAAGGTAAATAAGTAACACTTTACAATAAGGTTCCATTACATAACTACATTAGTTAACATTAACTGATGAAAAATTGATTGAAAGCAGCCAATTTTAATATTTACGACTACATTATTAAAATCAAAAGATTATAATAGCATTTAATAGATCTGAACATGAACAAAACTATGATTAATAAAGAACAGTCTAATAAATACTGTGACATATTCATTGCTCGTTGTTAATGTATAGTTGTCATCTTTATTTTATACAGTGCTTTTAACAACACAGGCTGTGTCAAAGCAGCTTTACTGTATTAAACAGGAAAATAGTGTCAATAATGCAAAAATACTAGTAAATCTGCTCCCAGAAATAAATCTGGTTCTATCATAAACATATTTCATTTGTCAAGAAACTGGTTTAAAAAGGAGCCTATTTGCATATTTATTTCAAAATGTTCATTGAATATTAAATCTAGTGAGCATGAAATAAATAAATAAATATAATCATGACTGATACTCCAGCAGCATTTTTCTTTGCACATGTAAGCTGCTTCCCAGCATGCAGAAATACTGTCTTAAAATGAATCTGTCACCACAGAGCGGTGCAAAGCAGAGCATGGATTTCAGCTGTTTGTAAGAAATATCTATGCACAGAGTCGACTAAGAACTCTTGCACTAAGCTTATTGATTTCCACATGGCTCAGCTGCATTTATAATAATAACAAAGAGCGGAGTTTCACAGCGACACATCAAAGCAGATGAGAAACGCTGAGAAACGCAGTAAAGCAGAAAAACACCTGCTCAGAATGAAGAAAATCAGTCTGTAAATGTGAAGGCACCTACAAAGCAGACAGATCCTAGCCTCACAGGACCAGTTTTCATAGATATACTTTGTGAAGCAACAAAACTAGCTTCGGTTTCCATGTGTCCTCTGATTAACCAAATCCTGAGATGCTTTTTCACAATGCTACTTATTTACTTTGATGTTTCTGAACAGGTTAACTGATGCAAAGTGTCTCAAATTCAATTTCATTATGGATTTAGACTTTTTCTGCCGACATATAAGTAACTCATGCACTGCTGTCATATTTGTTTAATTGTGAATTCAATGTGATTGTCTTGCACACAGATCACATGATCTCCGGTAACGCCCACCTCCAGAAACAACTATTCAGGCTCCAAATCAACCCTAATTATTACAAGAAATCACATTAATACAACGAGCGTCCCTCCACGACTCATCATCAGCACTAATCCACACTTTATCCAATCTGAACCTGCTTTTCCATTTATCAAAGCCATTTTATCTTTTGTTCGAGACAGGAAACGTTCATTCAGACATTCGCTACAATGCATTTTCCTTATCTGTCAACCAGCCAGAAGACAACTGGGGGATTAAACCAGACCATTTAACACACCCCTCCAGTGGATTACTAAGGGTTAACCGTTGTAGGGTGCAGCAGGACGTTTCTGGAGCTCTACCCATCATTAAAAACGCTGATGAGAGTTTCTGACCTGGTTTTGCTGAGGGGCAGGTTTTACTCGAGGAAATCGGGACAGAAATGACTTACGCTGCCCGCTGCTCATCTGGAGCGGCTAATGAGCATGCGTTGGCAGTGGCGTGATAGTGCCATACACACTACACACACAGACACTACATGAATCACAGACTTCTGACAACCATCAGACAGACACAGCCTAGGAATCACGTCTCAACACTTCTTATCCATGTCTTTGCATCAATGCACAACAGGTTCTTCATCCCAGAAAAAGGTTGCATTTTATTCCAAACAAACCGTTTTTACAAGTGTGAAGAATGTTAAAGAGGGCAATAAAGAAGCTTTATTTTTAAGGCTAGTTATTTTAGTAACTCTTCACTAAAGGTTCTTTGAGAAACCCAAAATAATTCCTATATGGCATGACAGCAACAACAACAAAAAAACCTTTTAGAGCCTTTAAGAATGAAATACATCAGCACACTTTCCAAATCCTAATTTCTTTGTTTCTATGAACAATTATGCCACGCTGCTTTCGATGTCTCATCATATTGACTCGACAAATCCAATTTTAGAAACATATACATTGTTAAAAATCAAATGCATAAAAGCTTCTTTATGCATTGCTTTTTCCTTAACCCTTCAATTCCATTCTATTCCAAAAGCACCATTTTTTCATGCATGTTAGTATTTCTTCATGGAACCACAGATGCCAATTATTTTTAATAATGGTTATTTTACTAAAGGCTCTTGGGGAACCCAAATGGTTCTGCAACATGCTTTCCAAACCTCAATTTCTTTGTTCCTAAGAACGATGCTTCTCTCAATCACTGCCGGTCTGTCTCCTACAGCTCAAAACGGACTTATCACCTACCCTCAGCAATCGTGTCGATTTTGTCTCCAGCGCTGCTGCAAGTCCCGTTAAGGGCACGTGTTGTCATCGGCACGGTTAGAACGACTCCTTGGTCCTTGTCAACGAACGGTCCCTCCAACAGGTCCTCCACGGGCGAGAGGGGAAAGCTGCTTTGGTCTCTGCGTGCGGGGAATGGAGGGAAATGTAGTTCGATATCGCTCCGTAGGTCGTTGCGAGTGGTTGATAGAGTCGGCGGCGGGGTCGGAGGTTGATCGTCAGCTACAGTCAGAGAGCGCTTCATAGCCCCTGCATGCGGGCGGCGAGGTCCTCCGATGGGCGAAGGCAACTTGTCGAGGACGTCTCCGCCGGGATACTTATCCGGGAGCTCGAGACTGGCCGGTACGGACAGATGCGAGCACTCAGACATGGCTCGCCTCATGGCCTTCCTCTGCTGCTCGGCTCGTCCCATGTAGCAGGGCTCGAGGTCTTCCTCTTCCTCGCTCTCGTGCGATGACCCTTCAGCCTTCGGCCGCTCGTCTTTGCTCTCCAGGTAGCTGTCGTTGACCACGCCGATGACGCAGTAGTTCGGAGGCGTCCGGGGCGTGCTGGGACTCAAGGACGGAGCTGGTTTGAGAACTTCGCCGCATCCCGCTGGCGATTCCAGAAGCATCACGCCATTGTTGTCCGCGAATCTTCCAGGAGATGCCGCCGATGGAGACGAGGACGAGAGGCTCTCCGGACTGTCCCCGGTGCTGCCAAACGACACACTCGTCGAGACGGCTCCTCGCCCGGGGACGCTGAGCTCTGGAGGAGACTCGTAGAAGCATAGCTTGTCCTCGTCTGTCATTCCCCTCGCTCCGAAGCTCGGCGGTGCCCCGAGGTCACCGTGCTGCCAGTCCCATCCCGGAGGGGCGGCGGATGTGGACATGGATGGGACTTTACATAGCTCACTATATTCTGAGTACGGAGACGCCGGTGGTTGGTTCGAGAGAGAGGACATGCTTCTGCTCCCCTGTCTCTGCTTCTTGTGTTTTTGTGTCTGAGTCCTAGCCTTCTCTGCTGCTTCTGCATGCAACAGCAGACTAAGCAGCACTGAGATCTGGCTGGAAGCGTCTCTCTCTTTCTCTCTATCAGCCTTTTGCATGGCAGGAATCACATGCCTCGTAATGTGTCTGCTCATTCGCTGCTCCTAAACCAGCTCCCTCCTTCCTCTCTGCCTCTCTCGTTTTCTCCACGTTGTCCTCTCTGCATCCATCTTTTCTTCCCTCCTCTCTCTGATAGTGACACACTACTATCATCCCCGAGGCTACATGCATGCTAAACGAGGAAGGGCTTAACGAGCATTCATTTGCACACACACAATTTCAGAGAAAGTCTTTTTGGGTAACATAATCAGTCTGGAAATTTCCAGACATACAAACTTTCAGTATTAGATTATCGGAGGCTTGATGATGTTTATTTGTACTCTTACATGCAGTTTTTATCTTCACCTGTTTTCTGTGTTGAATTTATACCGTTAGATGGGCGTCTCTAAACATCTGAATCTGAATGAATAATTGTCTTTGTTGTTGCACTTCCTGCCACAGCAACATGTGCCTGTGCATGACTCATCAGAAGAAAGAAAGAAACACGTAAAATAACAGAAAAACTCCTGGCAGCTTGTTCCCGGGACATTATACAAACATTTTACGGACATACATTTTTTCTATGAAATCTAAGAAATAAGGCAATCCCATGTAAAATTTAAAAGCAAATCAGGTAAAAAACTGTAAAAAATAATTACAGAAAACTCCTTCAAAATAAAATGATACATTAAGACCTATTACTATGATTTTTTTTAAGAGTGCTCCAATCAGACAACGTAAAGTGACAGAGCAAAAAATAATTAATAAATTAAAATAGAACAATGCCAGGTTACCAGAAAACAGTTTTAAATGTTGTTATTGTTAATAACAATAATAATAATAATAATAATGGCTGTTGTTATTATTATTCATAATATTACAACTATTAACATATCATTTGAATAAAATAAAAAAATAAAAAATTTAATTATATTTATATTATAATTAATATTATTATTAGTGTTGTCAACCAATTCATCACGATTGATCGTGTCCAAAATAAAAGTTTTTGTTCACATAATATATGTGTGTTCTGTGTATATTTATTATGTATACAGTATATAAACACACACATGTATATATATATATATATATATATTTATGGAAAAATATTTTATATTTGTATATGACATTTATTTATATATAACTTATAAATATATACATGTAAACATTTTCAAAATATATACTGTATGAGTGTGTGTTTATATACACACAGTACACACACATATTTTATGTTATATTATTTATTTATTATATTATATTATTTATTTGGTAAACTTTTATTTTGGATAAACCTAAAGTACGTTTAATTGTTTGACAGCACTAATTATTATTACTATTATTATTAATTAGTAGTAGTATAATAATACATCATAACAAAAAAATCTAATAATAATAAGTAGTAGTTAATTAATACATTTATAAATGAATAGTGTTAAAATTATTAATACTACCAATACTAATAACAACAATTTATTATAAATAAATATATATATCAGTAATTAGTATTTTGTACCAATACTAAATAATAATAATAAAAAAATAATTTTAACAAAGAAACAAGCAAATAAATAAAACAATGTAAAAATAAAAATGATACATTCACAGATGCTGTTGTTAGAAGTGAAATGAGATTCAATCCAGAACATTCCACCAAAGTGATGAAGAAGTGATGCAAACTCTTCCTATGCTTCGGCCATTCAAAGACATCACTGTTCAGATAAAATGTGTG
This sequence comes from Enteromius mattozi, assembly GCA_032359235.1. NCBI lineage: Eukaryota > Metazoa > Chordata > Actinopteri > Cypriniformes > Cyprinidae > Enteromius > Enteromius mattozi. The sequence goes on along the minus strand of JAUMHE010000082.1, from coordinate 16,918,953 downwards.
AACTACGTGGTCAGTTTTGTCATGAATATTTCATGCTGGTCAGAGACAACACCGAGACGCTCTGTCAGCACACCTTCGATGCTTTGTTAATGCAAGCGGACACAGTGTCCATCAGGTTACATAAGCACCGTCATTTCTGAGCCTAATTTCCTCCATCAGCAACTGTTGATTCAGTAGAACATACATCCCACCAGCCTCCAGATCGTGACCGGCGAATGAACTCAAGATGACAATTATCAGATGAAGATTTAGGTTGAAGGCGTCTTCAAACACATTCACTAGACGAGAAATAATCACGAAAGAATCAGCTCGCTTCCTCAACTTCCCATCCTCATCTCTTTAACCAAACCAAAAGCTGCTGCAATGTTACGCTTGCTTTATTAAGCCCTGCTCAAAATGCTGGAAGAATCCCTGGATTCACTCAAACAGAAACTATTTTGGTCATGTATTTATCTCAGTGACTCCGGGAGTGAATCGACGTGCTCACTGAGCGCCCGTCCACTGAACGTGTCACATCAATCCTGCGTCCCCACGAGAGTGTGTCCAGGCCGTCAGGGACTGAGACAATGTAGGGATGAGCTCATCTGACCCCGGACTGAGACCCACCGGCCCCGTTATATAAACACAGCTGAAAGACGCCTGTCTGGTATTGAACTCGCACTGAACCAGAACCAGGACGATACGGCACTGTGTGCTACATCTGCCAGCAATAATGTATGGAAACAAGCTGTTTACATTACCTTTTAAAATCTTAAAACGGAAAATAAAAATGTGTTTTAAAAAATAATAAAATAAATAAAAAATCTGTGTAGAGTGAAACGAGCTGAAAAAATATTCTGCTTGGAATTTTCAGTATTTGGATTGCAGAACAGATTTTTTTTTTGCAATTGCATTTGCAATAAAAAGTAAATTAAAGAAGTAAAAATTAGGTAAAATATTACAAGTAGTTACTTTTGATCTGACAGCATACATGCTGCATCACTAATTAATTGAAAGAAATAAAACTACTAAAATAATAACTATATAAAATATGAAAAAAAAAAAATAAATAAAATAAAATAAATAAATAAAGGAGGCCTTTCTAAAAGGCACTTAACCACATACAACCGTGGCTAGATCCAGTTGTAAAAAAACAAAATAAAAAAAATAATAATAATAATAAAGAAATAGAAAAACAAATACTCTGTAGTTTCTTTGTAAATTCCCAAACTGACACAAGCCAAATAAAATTAATTAATTAATTAATTAAACTCATGTAAAATAATAATAAAAAAAAAATAATAATAATAATAATAATAATTAAGAAATAAAAGTAAATAAAGAAATATAAAAATAAATACCCTGTAGTTTCTTTGTAAATTTCCAAATTGACACAAACCTTAAACCTTAAAAATTAACATAAATTAATGAACTAAATTAAACTCATGTAAATTAATAAATAATAAATAAATAAAGTAAATATATTTAGATTTTTTGTTGCCTGAACAAAAATAATATCTGAACAGACCTGAGTTTGATGTGTTAAAATAAAGAACAACATAAAATAAATCAATAAATAAATAAATAAATAAATGTCTTAAAAATAAAATATAACAGATTGGATGCGATGAGTGAATGAACAAATAAGTAAATAAGTAAGTAAATAAAATAAATAAATCAATGAATTAAATTAGTAAATAAGTAAAGTGAGTAAAATAAAAAAGTTTTTTGTTTGGATGTGATGAATGAATGAATGAATGAATAAGTGTTCATCCAGTCAGCACATTTAAACAAAATAAATAAATAAAAAATGACTGATTACAAATCAAATCTATTTAGATTTTCTGTTGTCTGAAAACCTAAACAGATTTGAGAAGTGTTAAATGAATCAAAACAGATTTGAGATGGATGTAAAAAAAAAAAAAAATATATATATATATATATATAGATATATATATATATACACATATATATAAATATTCAATGCCTGCTTGAACAAATCCATCGAACAGAAAGGACGGCCAGCAGCGTCAGCTGACCTACATGTATGTACAGTCTCTTGGCTGACCTACATGATGGTTTGTGTAGCATAAGGCCTGAGGCGACTTACATACTGATGAAAAACGCCACACACAGATTCAAACAGACAGCTCAATCACAGACAAACCCAGCAGTAGAGTTTGCTGAAGCATGCAGACTTTAATTACACTACAGGATTTTCTTCTAGTAACTGATGTTAGGAACGAGGTCCTACAGCAGCAGCAGAAGCAGGGATATAAAAAGAGCAGCGGCTGAAGACATTTATCAACGTCACAGCAGAAACACACAGGTGGTCAAAAAGAGATGAAGTTGGGAAGCTGCGAGAACATAAAGCCAACAACCATCTACCCTGATGCTATTTTTAGCGCTTCACCCCTCCTCCTAAGAGCCAACATTGTTTCCTTGGTAGCCCTGCTTCCTTAGGTCTCCCGAGCAACTGCCTCCCGTCGCCATGGCAACAAGAGCCTTGTCACCACGAGCATCTCTGAAGAACGCCGGTGTCCAAAAATACAGCGTGAGTGAGTAAGGTCGAGTAATGTTAAGTGGGATCATGGGAATTATGGGAAAAGCCAGACGACTAGCGTTTCTTTTTTCTTTTTTTTTTTACCACTGGTGATGATATTAATATTTTGAATTAGTTTTAGAAGTGAATTAACTATTTTCATTGGAATTTTAGATCTAAGTGTGTTTTAGTTTTGTGAATGTCTATATAGTAATTAAGTTTTAACTTTTAATTATAGTGATTTTATCATTTCAAATTAAACAAAAAAAAAAGGTTGTTTTTTAACAATTACTGATATGCTATTATATATTATATAGTTATATATATATAGTTTTCATTTCAATTTTAGTTCAAGTTTTTGCATTTTCTTTGTGTTGGTTTATAACATTTAATTATCTTGTTCTGTGCTTGTAATTTGTATTATGTATAGCTTTATTTATATAAAAAATACATTTAAGTTTATGTACTTTTAGCTATTTTAGTACTTTAACAAATCGAATGGAAACAAATAAAAATTATTATTATTATTATTATTTTTTTTTTTTACACACACACACACATATATATATATATATATATATACATATACCCAATCTACTGCTGCTGTGCCAAATTCACCATTCTTTGAGTTTGAGACATAAATAGGCTCTTTTGGTTGAGTCAGATCAATTTTGTCAGCAGCTCTGAGACTCTCTACAATCAGTAATCCAGTCCAGCAAACACACATCAGCAGAGCTGCTCTTTCTCGGTCCCTGCCAGCCGTGATGATGAAGTTAACTTCACACCACGCTCTGAATGCTCAGATGTTCAATAGTTTGTCTGAACGAGAGACAGATCAATTCAGCTGCAGCATCAACTAAAGCACTGCTCAACCTGAGACGTCGGATCCTTCAATGCTGCTATTTATATTCTGAAAAGAAACAATCCTTCTTACTACTGAGAGAAACTCAATTGCTATGATCTTTCAAAATGTAGTGTGCTGCCTACATAGAGACCATTTAAATGAACATTTCATGCACCAAATATAAGGCACACTAGTGTTAGATAGTTTGGGGTTTTAAATGTTTTTGAAATAAAATGTAATAAAATATTTTTCTGCTCACCAAGGTCTCAATAATTTGATCAAAAATACAGTACAAATGTGAAATATTATTCAAATTTTAAAAAAGCATTTGCTATGTGAATATCTGTTAAAGTGTAATTTATTTCTGTGATGCACAGCTGAATTTTCAGCATCATTACTTAAGCCTTTAGTGTCACACGATTATACAGAAATCGTTCTGATATATTGATTTGCTGCTCGAGAAATCAATTATCAATCATGAAAACTGCTGTGCTGCTCGATATTCTTTTTTTCAGGATGTTTTAATGAATGCAAAGTTACATTAAAAATGTCTTCACTGTTACTTTTCATCAATTTCATGTGCCATTGCTGAATAAAAGCATTATTTCTTTAAAAATAAATAAATAAAATCAAAAACAGAAATATATAATCCCAGAATGCACTGCAACAACCACTCAAAGATAAATTCAATACCAAAAAACAACAAAATAAGGACAAAACAAATAAATCTCTACAATGAAAGCACTTCATGAACTGATGGCATTGAAATATGCTGAGATGCTTGAAGTGAGCTGGGATAAGTTTTTTTCTGATTCTCCTGCATCGATGAGCAGACGCTAATTATTCTGTTGATCAGAGCCTGTTGGCTTTTCTCCTACCGCAGCTACAGCAACTGTTGCATAAACCGGCCTGGGCTGCCTCATTTGCATATCTGCATAATTAAGATACATGCGTAAAAAAAAAAAAAAAAACTAAAGGAGAACATTATCAGTGATGCTGAGCGCATCATCTTTCAAGAAGTCACAAAGCAGCCGCACTCATGGCCACTTTCTCCGCATCCGTCCTTGTTACCATGGAAACATCAGCATCTTTTCAGTCGCCGTGGAAACGAGACCGACTCCACGCCCTCCCTGGAGGCAGTCTGTGTTTGCAACAGTCGATGCGTTGACCTTTACAGCTCCATCGTTCTGCTGCTCTCAAACGCTCTGATTATCAGGACCTTTGACCATGTGACTCTGAATCCAGCGAAGCACTAACACAGAATGGACTAAATGTTTGTTTCATCATGGAAGAATAATGCTTAGAGGCTAGTCACCAAGTCATTCTCAGCACAGACACACTTTAAAACAGTAAAATA
>JAUMHE010000082.1:16903467-16914131 GCA_032359235.1 Enteromius mattozi | reverse complement strand
ATGAATACAATGTTCAAAAGAGCAGCATTTATTTGAAACTGAAATCTTTTGCAAAATTATAAATACCTTTACTGTCACTTTTCATCAATTTAATGCTCTACTGTTGAAAAGTATTAATTTATAAAAATTATTATTAAAAATATATATATATAAATAATAAAATAAAATTTTGAAATATATAAAATCACAGAATGCACCGCAACAACCACTCAAAGATCTCAGAGAGAGAAATATTGATTATAAAAATTTCAAATGCATTCAATACCAAAAAAGTAAATAAAAAAATAATCTAATGGAAAAAAAATAATCAACAATTATATACAATACAGATGCTAAAAATGCATTAGATTGAAGATTTATAAGCCTGTATTCGATCTTATTTTAATATATGTTTCTGGAAGTAATAACAATAGAAACAGCACAAAATAAAGGACAAAACGAATAAATCACTACAAACTAACAGGTAGTATGGCATTCATCAGTTCATGAAACACTTGAAAACTGTCAAAACTGGAAGTGCGCCAAGAATAGAGGCACCACCTAACAACTACTGATCAAAAATGTGGCATCATTAAATACTATTTTTATTCAGTAAGGATGCATTAAATTAATTAAATGTGACATTAAAGAGTTTTTATAATGTTCATCGATCTCTATTTCAAAAAAATACTGTTAAACTTTCTATTCATCTGTGAATCCTGCAAAATAAAACGCATCACAGGACAGCACAACTGTTTCCAACATTAATAATCAGACATATGCAGCAAATCAGTATATTATTATGATTTCTGAAGGATCATGTGACACTGAAGACTGGAGTAACGATGCTGAAAATTCAGCTGCGCATCACAGAAATAAATTACACTTTAACACAGATTCACACAGAAAACTGTTATTTTAAATTATAATATTATTTCACATTTTTTCTGTATTTTTGATCAAATAAATGCAGAAGAGACCCTAAGCTTTTAAACGATAGTGAATATGTATATGTACATCAATTTGATTGAGGTCTGCAATGATCAACCAGTATAGGTCAATATCTACAGATCATTTAGTGCCACATTATTTATTCTGTCCTTCATCCCAATCACACTGCATCTCAACACCAACAAATAAAAAAAAAAGGCATGTGCTGGAGACCCGGGAGCTTTCGCGCTGCGTCGCTATCAAACCTCGACTCAGAAGGTGTTTTGCTGCCAAGAGGCTGGTGGCCCTGTGCTCCCGTCTTTCCCTGCCTTCACCCTGTGAAGGATCTCAGCAGGGTTTACTTATGTAAGATCCTCTCTGTCGAATCCTGCGCTGACACTCACAACCTCACCAAACCTCTGGCCTCTAAAAATACACCTCACATCTGCTTCTAGACACGAGCACTCAAATCTACAGGACTGTTTCAGTGCTTGCACTATGTATGACACAGATATAGAAAACACACACACACACAACTTTGCATGACAAACCAAACAGGTAGATGGAGTACAAGTAAATATAACAACGCAAAATGTTTTTTTATTGCAAAAATGTGTATTTGCCACACTTGCTGCTTTTTCATAGCAAAGCAATAAATAGCAATAAATGAATGTTTAAATGACACAACTGAATATGATAGCATACAATATAATTGATCCATATTAACTGTTTAAGACTTATAAGGTAAACTAAAACATCACCAGATTCACAGAGAAATAACTAAACTCAAGCGTCTGTTTTTCTTCATCAGAAGTGTCTGTCTGAACAAAAGCAGAGCTGAGTCACTCTGAGCGTGTGTGTGTGTGTGTGTGTTAACACTCCTCCATTCATAACAACACATGCTTCTCAAAGTCACAATCAACACCTCTGTCTCCATCACACGCGGCTCGCAGACTCACAAGAGCACAGCCGCACAAAATACATCACGACCCCAAACAATCAGTGGCATTCAGAGACGCTCTTACTGTGAAAACACTAAAGATGCGTGTCTTTTAAACATGTTATTGATGCATTCTCAGTATTTTAATACAGTACATGCATTACAAGTATTTATTATATTATTTGAAATAAAATAAAAACATGAATATCTGTTAAAAAACTAAAGAAATATGTAACTAAAATCATCTTCAAGTTCAAGAACTAAAATGAAAGCTAATTAGGAATGTATAATAAATTATACAATACATATTGTGTTGGTGTGGTGAAAGAATATATGCTGCATTGTCCTCTATTAAAGTCAAGACTGTTATAAATGATGGCTTTGACTAGAAAATTACTGGGAAAGTTAACTTTGTTAACATATTTCTCTGCATATAGCACCAGACATGAATATTATATATGCAAGAATAAACCAAACAAAACAAATAATTAGTCTGCATGTATCAATTCCTGTTTCACAAGCAAATAATTATTATTAATTAATTATTGTTCATTTGTAAGTCACTTTAGATAAAAGCATCTGCTAAATGACTAAATGTAAATAAATTTATAAAAACTAATAACTAACAAAAATGACAAATGCAAAAAAATTAATCATGCACAATACACTAATCACAAGAGATATGATCCATATGGTGTAAACCATAAATGTGATTTCTAGAGCTGCTGAAGACTTCTATTCAGTTACTCTTTCAATAAAACATTTACCGTGGTAAACACCAAATAGAGTACTACCTCAGGCAACACAACATGGATTAATAGAATTCACTCTAATGTGATATTTGACACTGAGCTTTCGTTTCAGTTTTCTTATTCTCATCTCATGAGCTCATAGTACCACACACACACTCTTTACGGTACACTGTCATTAATTTGCATGTTGGGAAGTCTGACACCGAACCCTGATGTCCTGTCTCCCGGAGAGTATAAGTAGCTCCCTCAGTGACAGAGTCCCTCCCCACTGGAGAAAGAGCTGAAAATTACAGAGAACTAAAAGAGACAGCTGTGTCAGACATGCTCAAACACACACACACTCTGATAAAACACACACTGAATGTAGAACCAGCATCCAGCCATTCTCAGATACTACACTGTGTTCCTGCAGCTGCGTAGCTTACGTTTTGCTAAAGTTACTACATGACAAAGCATTTGCAGTCCAATTTACTTCCACAATGTCATGCATTTCAAAGTGAATCACACTTTTTTGATTTAAAACAATGGTGAAGTGCCAATAGGATATAACATACTCAAAGTAGTCCATATTTTAATTTCATGTCAACTTCAATAGCTTGAAATTAAAAACATCCTGCCATTTTACAATACATGTTTACAGGTGGCACTCGTGAGTTTAGTTTACATTCAACTTATAAATGCTTTATAGAAAACAAACATTATCAAGCTACAAGGGCTTTTTCTACCACGTTCCAATTCACTTCATTTCTGCTTGAAAAACAACTAGTCAACATTTCATCAACGTTGTCCTAATATCTAAAACCAAAATGAGTTCTTGTCTATTTTGATCCACTTTCCATGTGGCCTACTGTAGTTCATTTCCATTACAAGCTAATTTAAAGAGACATTCAATGATTATATCACTGCATGTCGCCAATTGCATCACTAGCATTTCACAGTCTGCTCTCTTATTGGTAATAGAATTATTACAAATATGCATAGAGCTCTCTTGCACTCTCACCCACTCAAATTGCCTCAGATCGCCAACTTTCACAATCAAATAATGACCATTAGTTGCTCTGAAGCCACAAATCACTATTGGGCATCTGGTAATGACATCATATACAGCATATAAAGTTAGGAGACTGTTCCAGCAATAAATGGTAAGTACAGAAAGTTATGAATGAAAGATGTACACAATGCACTCACAATAGACATTATAAAGAGAAAGCAATAACTAAAGAAATGTCGACTTACCTAATTGGTGTGTTGCAACAGATGATGTCGGGGAACATAAAAAGAGAAAAGAAAGAAAAAAATATCAATTACAACTGTATTGTACTTTGTATACACTCATAAAGTGACAAGGGTGGATCATATTGACTGTAAAAGTGCTAGAAGAGAAATATGAAGGGGTGGTGGGAAACCGAGAGAGAAGAGTGTCACTGTTAGGTGCCACCAGTGCTAGTGTAAGAAACAAATCACAACAGCAGAGATGCAAAATTGTGAGGGAACAACAACGCCTCCTCGACAAAACTGCAAACCAAAGCGTTTGGATTAGTAAAGTACACCCTGGATCACAAGGTTAATGGGGATGAAGGAGGAGTCTTGCTTGTTTACACAGTTGGTCATTCATTTTGGAAGAAACACCCAAGCAAAACCAAGCCGGAGCAAACCCTGACCCTTGCTTCCAGCAGACGGGTGATTTGTTAGTTATTGCGGTGCGCGGTTTAAATCACTCAAGCCCAGGCTTGGAATCCACTCAGCCATGCATTACGTGGATCTACTTCCCAAACGACAAACCTTCCAAAGCGAAGAGCGCTCCTGCTTTGAGCTCCCGGGGTTCTGCAAAACTGGGGAAGAACGGCGGAGCGGCCGGATTCAGACCCGAATTCTGAGGAGACGCCAGCTTCGCTTCAGGGGAGCTCGGACTCTTTGATGCGGATGAGCCGGGCTTCTTGCCTTGTTTGGATTTGGGCTCCTTTGGGGATTTGCTCTTTGGCGAAGGCAGAGGGGCAGGATCTGGGGTCTCGAAGGCAACACCTTCAAGATCAAAGGGTTGACTGTGGTTGTTAAGAGACCACGCCGGTCCAGATGGAGAAAACGGCGGTGCCGAGATCAGTGCTTCCATTGGTGGTACAAAGCAAGCGCTTCCAGGGGTGGATGCCTGGGGTTCATTTAATGGCGAATCTTGGGAGGTAAAGGTGTGATCTTGTCCAAAGATTTCTTCCTCAAAGGTTGCACCAGGAGAGACGAATGGCTGAGTGTCGCTGAGGTTGCAAGTGAGAGAATCATCTTTTTCCATGAGCATATCTTCGAATCCGGATGACTTGGACAAGGGGGATGAATCGGGGGCTCGGCCGGGAGACTTTGGAGAGGGTAGTGCAGGTTCAAGAGGCGTTGAGGACGGTGGGGAAGTGGCTGTGAGGGATAGAAGATCTTGGGTAAGAGACATAGGAATGAGACACTCATCGGTTTCCTCCAAAAGTCTCCCAACCACAACTTCCATTGGTGCTTGGGAAAAATCAACCAAAGCAGGGACGAAGGGCTCTGCATGGACCGCCCATTCCTCGGGAATCTTCTTACGGCTTTTCGGCTTCTTGACTCTTCCACCGAAGCGGCCACCCTCTTCCCAGCCTCCGTCTCGGTCCCGTTCCTTGCGGGGGGACGGCTGAAGGGGGCTGTCGGGTAAAGCACTTTCACTCTGCATTTCCATGGGGAAGTCGTACACCTCGTCCCTTGGTCTCCGCTTTTTCTTCTTCTTTTCCTTCTTACGGTCAGATCCTTCACCTTCTCTTTCCTCTGCCTCTCCTGCCCCGCTATCTCTCGGTGACCACTGAGGATCGGCTGTTTCATGTGGGCTGCTCTCTACAAGAGGACCGGCATGGCGACTGATAACGGTGGAAACGCTGGGCGTGAAGGGCAGGTCAGCCTGATCGGACCAGCGGTCACCAAAGACACCTCGTATGCAAAGAAGAATTAAAATTAGAGCAGCACTAACTCCCTTATAAGCTCTCTCACACATCCGCTAACCCATTCGATAAATCTTACAATCAGCAAAATCAAACTATTTTTGAACATACTTTAAAATGCTAACCAGTATGTGCATGTAGCACAAGATAGAGGACAGTAAAAGCATGCATTACTTTTTTTTGATTTGTTTGTTTTAGGAATGGACAGTTGCAACAATGGATGCTCATTGGGCGATATTTCACTGCAATACACAATATAGTAAAAACTATAACATGAAACACCTTATAAATGTTGGATTTCTACAATGAAGCAGTTAATTTAGAGATGTTCTTCATTGGTACCTCATCTAATTTTTCATTAAAAGTACACAAAAATAATCTATTTCTACTTTAATATCGGACTTTAATAGAATGCATCTTAAATATGGATGTATTTTGGCTTACTGCACAGGTAGATTGTTTTAGTTTAAGTCAAAATGACAAAATAGATACAGTCTATGAAAACAAGTCTTATTAATCTTATTATTCAAGTGTTGCTTCTTAAGTAATATACCCACCACTGGACAAGATGTTCATTGTGAAAGACAATGAAAGTCATTGTCTCTTTAAGATTTCTGCAGAAGATTTGCATGAAGTAGACGGCGCATCTGAGGTCAAGCATAATTGATCTGTTTACAAGGTCTAGCCCGCTCTATCAGAAGTTTGTGGGGTCTGAATTTGCACAGAAACACAGTAATGCAGGACTATTTTTCGTACAGTAAATGGCAAGCCTGACTGACCCACATATCTTTGTCCTCGAACAGGGAATGTTTCCAGAACTCTGACTAATGCTGTAGCTTGGTTCTCTTAGTTATGATCAAACGTTCAAGTAACATTAATAGAACATTCATTTGGAGTTATCTGCTATTTAATTATGTTCTTGAAACTAGCACAAAATGTTATTTTTAAATTGCTCATTGAACATTTTTTGAGACATTTTTGTTGGATTTGTAACTTTATTTTTTTAAATGTTGCTACTAGTTTAAAAATGTTCATAAAACATTTAAAAGTAACATTTTCATAATGTTGGCAAAATCTTAAAACTAGTGCTTAAAACGATTAATCGCATCCAAAATAAGTTTTTTCTTTTCATAATATACATATACACCTATATATATATGTTTACTGTGTTTTTTATTATGTATATATAAGTACACACACAAACAGCATATATTGAAAATATTTAAATGTATATATTTCTGTTCATATCTCTTATATCATATGCAAATATACTTCATAAATAAACATAACATTATTGGGTACCTGTGTATAAGTTTGCATTACCAAAATAGGTTTTATAAAAATAAATGCATGCATAAATAAACATGCAGAGATATAGAAGTAACATTTTGATAACTTAAACATTAGCAAAACGTTCTTAGAATATTTTAGTTTAGGGATAGTCTGTAACATGAAATGTGTTGTTCCTGACAATCTGTCCTGACATTACACGCTCCGATAAATCACACAGACGAATCTGTGCTCTTCAGACTGACAGGGGTGAACCTGTGAGAGTGCAATGCATTATGGGACACACTCCATCTGTGACGGTTAAAGGGGTAGTTCACCCAAAAAATAAAGTCCTGTCATCATTTACTCACCTTCAAGTTGTTCCAAACCTCTATAAGTTATTTTCTGTTCTGTTGAAAAATATTTTGACAGTAGCCATTGAATTCTAAAGTATGGGATAAAATATAATAGAAGTCAATGGCTACCATCAACTGTTTGATTACACACATTCTTCGAAACAAAGAAACTCATACTTATAAATTTATACACAACACAGATAAAAATATTACATTTGCTATTATAAGAACGCTTATGATGTCAACACCTCATTTCCATCTGGGTGATTTAATGAACAGGCACTTGATAACTGACTCATGCATGACTCTACAGGTCTGATCTCCATCTGTTAGGTGTGTAACACAATGTTTTCACATTCACAACCAGCCCTGAGCATCAAACCAGACAGAATATGGTTCTGGAGCCTGATATAAGCCAGCGGCATGACTCTGGGTCTCAGCTGCACTGTACTAACCCCATACAGCTGTGAAGCCCTAAAGACCCCTGGGATACCAGAATGGATGGATCTGATGAGTTTGGACAACTGATAATGTAACTCAGTCTAGCACTCATTACAGTGCCCCCCAGTGGACAGCCTTAGCTTTAATTACTGATAGATTAGATATTTGCTCCACAGGGGCTTCTGTAGGCATCCCATAATCCCTGATACAGAACACATGGGAAGAACATGAAGAAATGCACTAAAGGGATGAACAGCATTAGAAAACAATTACATGCAAACTTCACTGCTTTATAGAAAGGTGAATCTATAATGCACATGAGATGTATATGATATTGACACACACTCAACATCCTGGTTCTCTACCTGCAGATGTGTCCTGTGGGCTCTTGGGTGCCGCGGCTGACAGGGGTTCAGATGGTATTTTGGGGGCTTCGGTGGCCTGAGCAGCTGGAGGCTCCTGCGCTTCGGCCAAACCAGACGCTCTCTGTGTCTGGAAAGGAGCAGCACCTGTGATCACCGGCGACATGATGCTGGGCTGAGAGAAACCTAGGTGTTCAAAGAAATTCAGAGTGAACTCAAATACACTACATATTTACTCCATTATACCAAGTATTTGTGTTTGGTCAAGATAATATTTGGTCATAATAACATTATATGTATATGTAGCATAACATTGGTCAACAGAAGTTGAAATGAACTGTGCTGTATAATTAAATTGTCATTGTTATAATATCTAGAATTAATAATTAAAAAAATACTTTATTACTATTATTATTATTATTGATTTTACTATTACTGTTACTGTTATTGTTATTATTATGATGAATAAAACTGCTGATGCTGCTGAAGCAGTAGCAGTCGGATTCATAATATTAACATTAAATGTATTAATATGTATTAAAATTATAAAAGTAGCACTAAATATTTTTCTGCAAAAGATTCTACAGTATTAAAACACATTAAAGGTGTACTTGCTACTTAATAACTACTACTAGCACTACTACTACCACTACTAGTACTACAACTACTACCACTAGCACTGCTACCACCACCACTACTACTACCACTACCACCACCACCACCACCACCACTACTACTACTGCTACTACCACTACTACTACTACCACTGCTACTACTACCACTACTACTGCCACTACTACTTCCACTACCACCACCACCACCACTACTACTACTACCACCACTACTACTACTGCCACTACTACTACTACCACCACTACTTCCACTACTACTACCACCACCACTACTACTACTGCTACTACTGCCACTACTACTACTACCACTACTACTGCCACTACTACTTCCACTACTACTACTACCACCACTACTACTGCCACTACTACTACTACCACCACTACTACTGCCACTACTACTACTACCACCACTACTACTGCTACTACTGCCACTACTACTTCCACTACTACTACTACCACCACTACTACTGCTACTACTGCCACTACTACTACTTCCACTACTACTACCACCACCACTACTACTACTGCTACTACTGCCACTACTACTACTACCACCACCACTACTGCTACTACTACCACTACTTCCACCGCTACTACTTCCACTACTACTACCGCCACTACTACTACTACTGCTGCTACTACTACCAATAAAAACAACAACAACGATTATTATTATTATTATTATTAGTAGTAGTAGTAGTAAAATATTCTATAATTTATAATAAAATATTCATATATAAAATTAACATTATTTGCTACAATTAAGTAAAATAATTTATGAAACATAAACAAACAATGAAATATGAATATGAAGACTTCACATGTATTAAATCACATTACAAGTATTAGATACTCAGCTGCATACTTGACAAACATACAACAAGCTCCCAGTTAATTGTCATTAAGAAGGAATGTCACAATGCAAAAAAAATAAAAGTAAAAAATCTTAATGGTCTAAAAACAAAAAACATATTTTTATCTCTCTGTTTTGATATTGGAGTGAAATACGATCCAGACATGGCTGATGCAGCTGTAACATCTGTATGATACAGGTCTATGTTTCTGGCTCTGTAACAGGTGGTGAAGTCCTCCGTCAGACACGAGCCGCATCTGAGCTGAATTCTGATGCGAGCGTGACTCATCACCTCCCAAGAGCCCCTTCAAACCAGCGCCATCATCAGCTATTGTCTTTCCAGAGAGAAACAGGCCTGTTCATTTACCCTGCTAATGAATTCACGCTCATTCTCATTACTAGCATTACTACTAATGCGGCCCATTAAAGCGCACAATAAAAGCTCCAGGTTACATCAAATCAAATCTTCATTCATCAGCACTCAACCACAGATGCAGTTTCTGTCAGTGACTTTCAACATGATGTTTCCACACAGTGACTTAAAGTTTCCCCAACATCTATAACCAATCTAACTACTGCAGATAGATGCGTATCGCATTCAAAACAGGAATTACAGGAGGAGAAGATGTGAGATCTGCAGTGGTCAGGGGTAATTAGAGGTGTTGTTTTGCTGGACAAAATTTTAGTAAACCTAATTAATGGCCGGAGAAAGATTCAACAAGATGACACTGAACAAATAACAGCCTCAAGCAGCGAACACTGGAAACCAGCTCAATCACATTACAATAATGATTTTCAAAGCTCGCTTTCTATATATAAACATCCCACAATTAAATTAGTAAAGATGCAGTCAAAACTATTATGTGCTTTTATTTATCTACTTTTAGTATTTGTAGTTTTTAGTATTAGTATTTTATATTGTGCATAGTACTCCACTGTTATTACTGTATACATATAAAAATAATATATATATTTTTTTTATTATTATTTTTAGTTATTTATTTATTTATTTGTGGTCAATATGATTTTTTTATTTTATTGATTAAAAAAAAAGTTAGACTAAGAGTCTCTTATGCACACCAAGGCTTTAAAAATACAGTAAAAAAAAGATATATTGTAAAAAATTATTTCCATTTTAAATTCATGATTTATATTTGAATATATTGTTTTCATGGACCATGCTGTGAGACATATTATAT
>JAUMHE010000082.1:16887589-16903171 GCA_032359235.1 Enteromius mattozi | reverse complement strand
GAGTTCACCACCATCGATAAAGCACTGGTAAACTATAATTTGTGCTGGACTCATGTCGAGGTGATTTAGGTTCTGGAGGTCAGTGGCAGTGGTCACCTGTAAAGGCTGTCATCGGGCTGCTGTCCATCATCTGCGGAGGGCTGGACTGAGAGCTGAACTGATCAGGAAAACCAGACACCGAGTCTACAGAGAGACGGAGAGAGCAGATAAACAACAGGGCGTGACGAATGAGTGCGCAGACGCTGTGCTGCATTTCAATGAGAGAAGAACACTGAGACTTAAACAAGAAGCCGGTTATTACTAGCCAAAGGAAACAGACAGACTTCATGTTCATCTGTCATTTATCAAAGAAAACAACAAGCACAAAAACAAACTGAAACTATCAGTCTGTGTTTGTGCTGCTGTGATTCACCTGCTGGACCAGAAAACCACCAGAAATCCCACAGAAACACAGTGAAAGAGCAGCAGAAGGCACTTTATAGGATAGGAAGGAAACACAGAGCATCCTATCATCATGGCAGCTAGTTTAAATCAGAATTTTAGTAAGGAATGGTCTCAGTATCCATCCACAGTCTGTTCACTGCTAATCTGACACATATTGTACACTAAACCAGAAAACTCTTTCTCCATCTGGCTGATTTTGGCTGAATTTACACAGTCACGCCACAGATACATAAACACTTCTGAGGAAGAACTTCATTCACAATTTGCATCAACATTTATTCATTTAGCAGAAACTTTTAACCAAAGTAACTTACAAAGCGATTCATCCTAAAGGTTGAGTCACATCTTTGAAAGATGCCTAGAGTTTAGCTTAGTGTAGCTGATAAACTAGAAATTCAAGAACAAACATATTTGTGAATTAACATGTATGTGTTTCTATGTTATTTAATAAATAAATAAATAAATAAATAAATAAACTAAACCAATGGGAGGAAGAAAGAAAGAAAGAACATTTTATTTCAGATGGTTACCAAGTTCTGTGGAGATTTGTAATTTTTTATTCTCAGGTATTAAAATTAAAAATAAATAAATAAAATTTAAACAAAAGACAAACACCATGAAGTGAATAATTAAAATATAAAAAAAATAAAAATAAAGTAAAAATTTAAGGACTAATAATACAACCTACTTTAAATATCTATCCATCTATTTGTATAATAAAATGGAAAGCCATTTTACCCAAATTAAATAAAGAGAAAACAGAAAAACTAATAATACAACCTGCTTTAAATTATCTATATATCTATCTATTTGTATATATATAGTCAAAAGTCAGATTAAATTTAGCAAAAAATAATAAAACTGTCAATTAAATAAACCTATAAAATAATTTACAAAAAGAAAACCATCAAAGAGACTAAAATAAAACTATATTTTCTTCTGCTAGGTTTTTCTCTACAACTGTTTGTGAGTCTGTGACACTATTTGACTATTGGTCTATAATTGCCATTTAATTAATTTCACAAGAAAAACCTGCTCTTAAACCACGACATAAAAACAAAATCAGATCATTGACAGATCAGTCAGTCTCTTCTGTGTCTAAGTGGCCAGTTCTTGACTACAATGATCTGCAGTGTGGACTAGATCTTTGGTAAAGCGTTATTTACTAGGTAAAGCAGAGACTGAACTCACCTGAGAGTAAGTCTGTCCCAAACGACTGCTGCTCGGTCTGAAGGGGCGTCTCTTTCTGTGGCATCAGCGGGTTCACGGAGCCTGTAAAACACACATGAGGTCATCTTTCCGCTCAGATAAAGGCTTCATCTCACCTGCCTCATATCAAACACACAGCACGCGATCTCCATATACTCAAGTTAACACACAGTTAAAGCGCAGAGCGTCTGACTGGCTCGCTGTGAGCTCATGGTCCCGTCTGTGCGGGGACCCTCCTGACTCGATCCTGATCCGAAGTGGCGGTCCTGGGCTCGGACGCCTCCCACAAACCCCCTCCAGCGCCTCCTCAGACGGGCCGGCGGCTCAGAGCGGCTGATGCTGAAGAGACTGGACAGGACCGAACCCAAACAGAGCAGCATTCGGTCCAGACCTGCGGGTCAGAGGCGGTTCAGCTCGGCTCACCCACGCTCTGTGCTCTTGAGCCAGAACCAAGGCAAATCTCTCCCACAGACATTACAAGGGAAATCAAAGAAGCTTCTTTGCAAAAGGCAAAATGCATCCAAAAATCAATTACAGAACCTCAAATTCCTTTATTTCATGGAAAACATGACGATTTTCATTTTTGTCTACACAAACAGCTCCATAAAGGTCAAAAAACATCACAAAATTACCATTAAAATAGTCAATATGTCTGATGCCCTATAATCCTAGTCTTCTGCAGAAATGAAATTTATGCTGTTATTAACTGAAATACTGAAAAAGTGAAACTGAAATGTTTGTGGCCAGTAAGAATGTATTTATTTATTTATTTATTCATTCATATATATACATATATATATATATATATATGTGTGTGTGTATGAATAAATAAATAGTAGTCGTCAACATTTAAAGTGGATCAAAACCTTTCATCAAACTTTTTTTGATCCACTTCAAAAGATCAATATTTGGAGTATTACTCGTGCACAATGCATATTTCTTATTAATAAGCCTAAAATGCATATTTATGTCACTTTTAATGAGGATTGTGTAATATTGCTCTTTAAATGCAAAATATTTAAAGTGTACCTTATCATAAATGAAATCCTAAAAAGTAAAATGTATCATGCTTTCCAGAAATTGTTTTCAACACTGATAATAATCAGAAATGTTTTTGAGCAGCAAATCAGCATATCATTATGATTTCTGAAGGATCATGTGACACTGAAGACTGCAGTAATGATGCTAAACATCACAGAAATAAATTAGATTTTACAATTTATTCATAGTTTTAAATAGCAATAATATTTTCAAGTTTTTACTGTATTTTTGATTAACTAAATGCAACTTTGGTGAGCAGAAGAGACTTTTATGCAACACATATGCAGCATTATTGATGCCAAAAACATCTCTGATTTGCACAACAGGGAATGAGATGTGCTGTATATTCAGAAGAAAACAACTAACCCAGCTATGAGCAGCATCATCCTGTCAGCTCTGGTTTATAAAAACTAGCCCTGTCGTTTCTGTCGAGCCTTTAGCCATGTCTGCTCTCAGATCGCATCAGGAACGCTCGGTTTCATTCAGAGGCTCATAACATTCACATAAACTGCTCATCTCAGACAAAACTACATGCTGTAAAGAGAAGCAAAGACGTGCCGGTGAGTGAAGACGTGTTCTGGTAGGTTATGGTGAGTTATGACACGTGTCTCTGCAGGCTCAGAGCATGCTGGGAAATCAACAACTGGCGGGGTGTGGATGCTGTACACAATCCAGAGCGAGACGTGAGAGAGTAAAAGAGGGAAAGATGCCCAAAAATCATGGCTGTCTGGCCCAAAACTGCCACGTCCTTTAGTTCTCCTCGTTGATGGAGACTGCTTGACTTTGAGAAGTGCAGTTAACTAACCGCTCACTAACTAACACATCACCAGAGTCAGCGGTTATCAGAATGACACAGGAGTGTCTATGGACAGCATCTCTTTACACGATATTCATCACCATAGACGGTAATCCACATGTCTGTGTTTACAATAAACGCACTTTCAACGGAAGCTCAACAGGAAACAGGAATATGAATTACGTTCAGTAGTTATTTTTGCCATTTTAAGGCTTCCATTATATTTTGAATTTAATTGAATTTTATTTTATTTATGATAATAAACAGAATGTAGTTCATAGACAATAGGTTGAAATATCCCTGAACATTATTATTAATTATTAATATCATTATTTATACTACTGGTAAAAACTAAATATAAATATTAATTATAATTATTACTATTATTGTCACCAAGCACATTTTACAGCTGGTTAATATATATTTAAATATCATCATTAACAACAGTATTTATTATTATTATTATTTTAAACATTAATAAAATAAACTTAAATATATTCGTATTTAGTATTTGATAGTATTTTCTCCATTTCTTTCTCCCCAATTTATTACTATTATTATAAACAATCAAAATAAAAGGTTTTTGTTTACATAATACTGTGTGTACTATGTATATTTATTATGTACAGTATATATAAATACAAACACATGCCTGTATATGTTTAGGACAAATATGTTATGCTCATATATTATATATATTTATATAAAATACAAAAATCTAATAATTTAATTATACATTTATATGTACATATAAATATGTTCAAATACATACATCATGTGTGTTTATTTATATATGCATAATAAACAGTACACATACATATCTTGTAAACAAAAGCTTTTATTTAAGATGCAATTAATAGTATGCCAGCACTTCTATTATTATTATTATAAAAAAATAAAAAAAGGAGGGATGAAGATAAACAAAATGATTGTTCCTCAGAACGCTGAATGATTTAGCCATTTCATATGATATAAATCTGAAGTTTGAGGCTCAGATTGTTTCTATTATTCTTCATATTTGTGTGTTTGCTTATTTTTTGATGTCTTCAAGCTTACCTTCACGCCCAGAATCTCTCTGATATATATTTTGTAGACAGTGATTCTGTCTCTTTTCCCGTTTCGGTGTCTGTGTGCCTCCAAACCTCCCATGGGTCGCACAGACCCTGTCTATTTTTACGACTTTGCCAATGAGGACGCAGGCGGCGCTGAAATGTTGGCCGGGCAAACGATCTTCGTCTCATGACACATTTGCCAGAGGAAGCAGAGCAAGAGCACACGGAGTCTGGGTGACCTCACGCCTGACTTCTGTCCACGTCTGCCACCGGATCTTATTTATATCGCTCTCATCACCTGCAGACAAACGCTTCAAGTGACTTACAGTACTGAGAAATAATTCAATACTGTGATAAATGTGTCATACAGTAGGACTCTGGACACTAATCTGACGACAGAACAGGGTTATTTATGATTATTATGCAAACTGCTAATGACACCAAAAACTGCTGTGACCCTGAATAGACGTCCAAAACTAGTCAAAGGATTACATTCAACAGATAACAGACTAAACAAATCACATTTTATTTTATAAAACTATTAGTGTGTTCACACAAAGATGAAGAAGTACAGACTATGCGTAATAAAGAGAATTGCTCACAGCAGGCAGACAAGAACTGCCTCCAGAATTACTGCTGAAATCAAAACAAAGACAATGAAGACAAGAAAGAAGCACAAGAATAACAAAAACAAGAAGAGGAAGTGATTAGGAAGGAATAAATGGAAGAAAAAGTGGGATAGGAAGATGATAAGGATGGGAATGACAAGAAAGAAGATGAAGGTTTACAAAAATAAAAACAAGACTAAGAGGAAGAACAAGATGATGAGGAAGAGGAGGAATAATACAAAGGAGGAGGAGGAGGAACAATAAGAAAAAATTAAAGAAAAAAAAAGGGGAAAAGATAAAGAAAATAAAACTAGAAAGAGACAGAAGTAACAAGGAAGAAGAGTAATAACAGAAGCAAGATGAAGATGAAGAGGATGAAGAAAAAGAAGAAATTGAGGAGAAGTGGGACGATGATGAGGAAGAACAACAACAATGAAAACAATAACAAAAAGAAAAAAGGAGGAAGAAGAATATGAACAAGAGGAGGAAGATAATGAGACGAGCAAGACGAAGGAGATGAGAAAGATGATGAGGACGTACATGACAAGATGAGGAAGATGAAGAAAATAAAGTAAGACAAGAAGATGATGAAGGTGACAAAAACAGAAAAGGAAGAACAAGATGACGAGGAAGAAAGAGGAACACCAAAAACAAGAATAGAAAAAGAGCAGAAAAAGGAGGATGAAGACGATGAGAATGAACAACAATAAAAACAAAAACAAGAGGAAAAAGAAAAAGATAAGGAAGAAAATCAAGAAAAAAAAAAAAAGTAAGAGCAAGCAGAAGCAAATAATGAAGCAGAAGAAGAATAACAACAAAAAAGATGAAGGTGATAATAAATACCAAAGAAAGGAAGACAATATATACAAAAAACATGAGGATGAGGACAAAGAAGAGGAAGAAATAAAGATGTCATAACAGCAGATGAAACTCTGAATTCAAAAGAAAGGAAGGAGGAGAGAAATCCTGATTGGCTCACTTCAGTAACATTCAAACACTTGAACAGAGCGAGGTCTAGTGAGGACAGAAACACGGTGAAGAGGAAGACCTCGGTCTGACCCCGGAGACGCTCCTCCACCGCAGGAGGCCCAGAAGAGCTGCTCCATTCATCTGCTTCACATTTATCCTCAGGATTACAGCGCTTACACAACTCTAACGGCTTACCCATGATTTAAAACACATCCCAAATCTCCAAAAGACCAATCCTGAGAACGAGGAAGCAGCGAAAAGCACCTCCGCAGACGGGGATTATGGGAAACGGCTCCTTCATCAGCGAGGAAACATCCTCAAAACTGACCTCAGTTCAGATTAGACTCAAGACAGACAACTTATGCTGAATTAAGAGACGAGACACAGACGCCAAAGCTGCTGAGCTTTACTAACAACTACTGAACCAGCACCAACACACTCCCACTCTTATTATACAAATTATATAACAAGAGATTTACATATAACTGGACATAACATTCATTCTTCAGCATTTTTTTAAAAAGAGAATAACCAACTTATGAGAAAAAAAATGGCTTTATTGGTTAACAGCTCTCTGTAAAAAAATTAATTAATTAATTCTTTCAGGTCATTAAGATGATTATTGAAAATGACAATGAATGTTTGCACTTAATAATAATACCAACAATAATAATGAAAGCATTATTCACATATGTCTATATTAATAACACTATAATATTATATGTTTGTATGTATGCATGTGTGTATATATATATATATATATATATATATGTGTGTGTGTGTGTGTGTGTGTGTGTGTGTGTGTGTGTGTGTGTGCTTTTAATAAACACTTTATTTTTGGGTTTGCTTTTGAAGAATAAATTAATTCATCAAGGATGCAATAAACCGATCAAAAGTGACAGTAAAGACATTTTTGATTTTGCAAAGCTGATCTTTTGAACTTTCTATTTATCAAAGAATCCTTCAGAATAACATGCATCACAGTTTCCACAAGCATTTTGTGCAGCACAACTGTTTTCAACATTGATAATAATCAGAAATGTTTCTTGAGCAGTAAAACAGCATATTAGAATAATTTCTAAAGGATCATGTGACACTGAAGACTGGAGTAATGATGCTGAAAAACTAGCATTAGAGACTTTATAAAACATACGTATATATGCTTAAACATAGTATGCACAGAAAATACTGCAATACCTTGTTGTCATCATTATGTTCTGCCGATAAAACATTGAAAACTTGCCTTTCTACAACAAAATGTGTGATTGATTGTGCAGTGGGCACAGCTGGATGAGGGAAGGACTCGTCCTCTGGAGAATCAGGGACACAACGGCTCCAGATCGAGCACATCTGCTGCGGGGCCGTCCAGCCCTAAAACAGACTCAAGTAGGCCAGGCTGACCCATATAGAGCTCCCGCAGGAGCCACTGCCGCATAGACACCGCCCCAAACACACACTCCTTACTGGAGCTGCTTGAGTCACGCCATCAGTGACCACCACAACAACTAACACTCAAGACCAAATCAACCATTAACTTTAACTTTCTTCTCTCTAACACAAAAGATGGTCTGGGTTTGAAAGATACTCTGTGTTTTCATACAGTGAAAGTCAATGGGGTCCAAATGCTGTTTGTCTATTTTTGGGTGAACTATCACTTTAAAATTATGTCATTAATTACTCACTCCCATGTTTTTCCAAACTTCAGAACACAAATTAAGATATGTTTGATGAATTCTGAGAGCTAACTGACCCTCTATAGCCATAACCCCTTTAATACACACCTATTTCCCCAAAAACGTTGTGATTCATAAATATCAAAACACTGACAGCTGTTAACATGAACATCACGAGCAGCTATAAAACTAGTTCATCCAAAATGTCTCCAAAAATCAATGCTGCAACAAATAACCAGGTTTCCATGTACAGGGACAGACCGGAACAGTTCAGACCGTCAGATCCAGTCAATACAAACTTTATTAACTGTGTGGACACTAGAAAAATCTACATAGATCAGACGTCATACAGAGTAAAGCGGCCAGCGTGTGTCTCAGTGGAGGAACATAAATGAGATCTGCTTTAAATGCAATTTCAATCAATCCATCTCTAACGATGCAGCCAGTGATTTCTGTGCCATTTTCAGCAACAAACGAAGTTGCAAAGTGTTTCAGCTGCATAGAAATATTATTTCATATGTATATATATATATATATATATATGAATGTGTGCATATATTTTTTATTTTTCAATTTGTATTGTATCTTTATAAAATGCACTTTTGCAAGCCGAGACATCTTATGAATATAATGCATGAAATAAACATGTTATTTTCAGTTCTTTTAAAAGAGCATTTATTAGTGAAGGTTTAGTGAAACTACTGTATGTAGAAGACAAAAATCAGACAAATCAGTCAGTCATTCTTAACACATGCACTTGTTAAAAACAAACATACAGCTGAAAGAAAGAGAAAAACACCTGAGTGTAGCGTCAGGCCTGAAATAAACCACCCACCAAACAGCACAAACTTTACCTTTAAACATCTGAATCACATTTTTAATGATTTTTGAAGAAAACAGATTGTGTAAAATAAATAGCTAATTTTATTGAAAATATTTGGCTATCATGCGACCTGCTCTATAGATAGTAATATCATCTTTGTAACCCATACACGTATAGTACGTGTAGTGCACTGACCGAGTGATTGCATCTGCGTTTCTGGCCTAGTATGTTACGAGTGCTTATATAAACGCTGCTGAGACCGCGACAGGCTGCCTGTGTGTGTGTGTGTGTGTGTGTGATGAACTCTGGCAGCTGAGGTCTCAAAGTGAGCATTAACATGGCCAGACAGGAGAACAGAGGGAGGTGTACATATGTTTGCGTGCATGATACAAACAAAAGCAGCAATGAACAAACAACACGTCTCTTTGGGTGACTGCTGTATGACGATAAACAAAGCCGTGTGCATCAGAACTAATATGACATACTGACGGTGCATGTTTACAGGTAATCAAGTGATTATCACTAGCAATAAAGTCTCTCTAGGATATTAAAGTAAGAACAGACTTAAAGTCAACATGAAACTACATTCACAAATGATTATTTTACTCCAGTGTGATGCATTTTGGGGTGACAGAGGATATTCAGAGTCAGACATTGTTATTTAACCTGGGGTACTATTATTGTTTTGTTTTTATTAATATTTTTAGCTATGTTTTTATATTTATTTAATATTATAATTAATACATTTCCCCTCCAGCTTTTCCCTTTCTTCTCTTTTTTATTTTTATATAGTTTTAATAAATTTGAAATGTATTAATTCTAATAGATACAATTAAATAAATTAAATTCTGAATGAATGATTCAATTAAATTAATTAAAATTAGATGAAAATGAAATCTAGCAACTGGCTAAAATAATAATAATAATAATAAAAACATTTTTAAAATATATACTTTATTAAAGTTAATGTTTATATAAAATATACATTAACTGAAATAAAATATTTAAAAAATAATTATTTTATCTTAGTAACAAAACTATTTTTGTATGATTATAGTTTACTCTAATGACCATGGACAGACGTTGGGAGATCTGCTCTCTATTTGATATTATTGCTATAACATTTATCACATTAACTAACATTAATTTACTGACACTTTAGCAGCCTAAAACAATGACTAAAATAATTTAAGAATAGAGAGAAAGAAAATAATAATAATAATGCGCTCTTACAAATCATTCATTATAAAGATGTGCAAAGTCATTTAATTGTCATTTCATGTTGACTTTCACTGGTGAAATGTGTTTGTATGAGCAAGAAGAAAGGCCTGACAGTAGACAGTAAAATGAGTGTGTGTGTGTGTGTGTGTGTGTGTGTGGATCTCGAGGCGTGTGTGACCGTGGTCTGTCATCACCAGATATATCATCTCTCACTCTGAGCTACCATTCCCTCAAAAGATCCCGTTTCCCATGAGCCCACAGAGGGAATCCTCAGGTGGTGTGATGCTGCTGTACAGTGTGCCTGAGATGACTTTGCCGAAGAGAAAGAGGAGAATGTCTTTAAATGAGAGACTGGAGTGTGTCTGACAACCAGACAGTGCTCCAAAACCTAGTGAGCTGCCTACATAGGCAGCATTTAAAAGGCATTATAGTGTGCTTCCCAAAAATGGCTGGTCTATAAAGTGAGGTGTCACGATTTTGAGATACTTTTAAGATACCTTATTAAAGATTAATTGTAAGGCAGCATCGTGGACAGGAAATCCCAGAATGCATTGCATATAAATAACAATTGCATGCAAAATTCCAATTAATATATTTTAAAAAATTACTACTTTGCTCAATTTATCAATCCTATACGTTTGTGTTTTGAATATTATGCATATTTTATGCATAGAAAAAAATTGTTTAATAAAATTTAAACCAATATTTGTCCCATGTGTTTTTGTTTTGAGTGTTGTATTATTAGGGAAAAAAAGATTTACACAATGAATATTTTATTCAATATTTTACTAAACTTTTTTTTAATGCATTTTAAACAAGACATTATCAGAAAAATGTGTATTTAATAAGAATGATGTGTATTTAATTCAAAGTTGTTTTTTTTTTATTCTTTATTCAATTATTGAATGCTACTTGAAAGTTAGGAATAAATAAATGTTAAATAAATGTTACATTTAATTAAATATTGCATTGGCAGTGGTGTTTATAGCCTAAATGTTAAAATGCCTATAGGCTAATTTTTGTAAATATTTTAATCTGAACCGAGATTAGATAAGAAAAAGATTTGATATGCAGTATTAGAATTGATAACTCAAATCAAAACCCTAGAAGCAACAAAACTGCACATGTCCTGCATGAAAGGCCCCTTAAAAGGCAGCAACCTATGTAGACAGCAGCTCACTAGGGTTTGGAATCAAGGTTTTCTCCGTCCCTGAACACATCCCAGGTCCTGAAGCAGGGTGTAAGGCTGAGGCGTTTGAAGGTGGTGTCAGGAAGGGGTTTTCCAGAAGGTTCAGCGGCGTAAGCGAGAGGAGCAGAAGAGGCATCGAGACGCAGCCACGAGCAGAAGATCTAGACATCTGAAGCGAGACACGGGGCGGAAACACACGAGCAGGGCAAACAGGAAGAGAACAACAGCGCTGGTTAGTACTTCACACCTGTCAATCAATCTGACATGCAGCATGCACGGCCCCGCCCACAAATATGCAAATACATAAAAGACGACATGCTTAAAAATGGCTCTATTCCCTGGACATCTGCGTCGACTGCAGCTCACAGATCTATATTCTCTGCCCTACTTACTTCCTGCAAGAACAGCAAAGAGAAACTTTCCATAATCATGATGAATGGAAATCCAGAGCTCATGCAGGAGATCATCCCAGCACAACAGCGCCATCTGAAGGACGCTCACCAAAACTGGGAGCCGCTTTCCAGAACGTTTGCGAAATTCATATTTTTATAATGCATTAAATGCTTTATAAAATCAATAATGCACTTGAGGAATGGCATTTTTTGTCTTTTCTCATTTGTATGAAATCTCATATAAGATGGTTGTTTTGTGAGCTGCAGCGACTCCAGCTTCCAGACAAAGCATGCAATGACTGTCTGACTCGCCCCGTCTGAAGCATTTTGCTCTTGTGTGCTGAGAGAGTGTAAATTATTACTGTCATACGAGTGTGTGAGAATGGAGACAATTAAGATAAACACTGAACCTACAAGAGCAAAAAGCACTGACGCTTTGGGCTGAAATCCAGATGACATGCACCGTCACGGCAAAGAAATATAAAGTCATGGATAGTAATATAACATGGGTTAATCAGATAACAAAAAACACAAGCAATTACTAATCAGACTGAAAAGTCTTCATGCAAAGTCCTTATTCCAAAGGGGTCTTAAAGCTGGGTTATAATTAATACAATTAATAGAAGCTAATAAAATAAAATAAAATAAAAATAAAAATACAAAAACAAAACAAAAATAAAATACTTAATTTTTTCTAAATAGTTGCCAAGGCAACTTTTCTTATTTTAATTCAGTTTAATTTGATGCACTAAAATGTCTTAAATAAAAAAGTATATAGACAAATTAAAAATGAAAATCAATAAACAGACATAAACACCACACAAAATTACTTGAAAATAAAAATGGAAAATACGAAAGTTTTTATTTTTATTAAAATAATAAAATAAAATAAAAAAATTGTATGTAAAATAAATTTTATTAAAATAATTAAAAAGGAAATCATTAACCATTTAAACCTTAAAATCAGACCCATTTTTAGATTTTATACATTTTTTAAATGCCATGTTTTTTTAAATGTTTTGAGTATAATGTTACTTTAAAAATACATAATTTACCCAATTTTGTGTAAAAAAACAGCCAGGGTTGAGTATTGAGAACCAGTTCCTATTTGATTTAAAATAATAGAAATTATAAAAGTTTTTCACAATATAAAAATAACAGTGCCTTTAAAATCCATTAAAAGGGAAAACATTAACCGTTTAAACCTTTCAGCCTGCTTTCTCAGTCAGAATCTGAATTACCTTGTGCACATGTGTAGTTTATGTTCATTTACGTCTTATCAGCAGAGAATGAATATTTGTACTAAAAATCTTTTGACATATGTTTAGATTTGTCAACAAGGTAAAAACTACAGCTGGATTGATTTGGACTGACCAGAAGCAGCAACCGATATCTAGGCATGTCGATGCATTAATGAACATACTGGACATATTTCACAATATCAACTCCATTTGAGTGTCTACACATGCATCATCACAATTTTAATTCCTGTGTTTCAACAAACAGGAAACAAAAATAATAATAAAAAGTCTGGCAAAGTCAAATCCCGCAGACAGACATCATGTGAGAGAGGATGACAGATATCAAGATTGAGGAGAACAGTAAAAAGGTGCTATTCAGTTCCCTGCTAACGGGATAAACATGCAATTACAAGTAAACTAAAACCTTGCTAAATGAAGGTTTTAGTCTCCTCTACGCCCACCGAGACTAGTGGCTTCCCGTCCAACCAAAACAAATGATCTGAACTGAAAATGAGCATGAAAGACAACAAGCAAACCAAGGTATGACTCAAAAAATGAAGCGACACCCGAAACTAAACTGGGGCGATGAGAAAAATCTGAGGCGTCTCTTACCAGGGTTTTGAGCCCCTTGGACTTCCTTCTGTCCATTCTTGACTACTGTACCCGGATCTGCTCACACACACACACCGCACAATTAGAGGCGTTTGAATAAGAAAATCCTCAAAAGCCAAAGGGAGATTCCTGACAAACATGCAGTTTGCTCAATGCAAACAAACTCTTGGAAATCAGACAGACGCCCACGAGAGATTCACACAGGCCAAGATAAATCAGAGGAATTTCACACAGCAACATTAACTGAACATCACAGGTGACTGAAACAGCAGAGATCAGTTTGTGAAAAGAGACGCCGTACAACTGGTATTTTAAAATCAGTAGATAAAAGGTAATACAATAAAATAAAAATATATATAATGCAATGCAATAATAAAAATTAAAAAAAATGCAATGCATTGCAAGAAAAGTAAAGAAAAGCAATGCATTAACAAAAAAATGCAATGCAAGAAAATAAAAGAAAAGATGTTGGTAGTAGATTAGCATTATGCAATAACCTTGGGCATGCCTGGTGTTTTGGCAGGGTAACCTGTCAACATTAACAGATCAGACTCACCCTTCCCGTCATTGTCCAGCAGTGGGACGTAGTTGGCCTTGTCAACCGTCTCTCCGACCTGATCATCGAAAGTCTCGGCCTCCAGCGTGGCCACAAAATCCCTCTTCACCATGTTCTCCACGTCAGGCTGAGGAACGCTGTCGGCCAGAGCGTCGGTCAAGCTCAGATCTGCCATGACTCTTACTGCAACACAAAGACGAGAAGAAAACATGCAGATTTAATAATCACCATAATAAGAACGAACGTAGTACAGTAATATTTTGCATTTAGCGTCATTTATGCACCGCAGCAAAAACAAATGTGTGCCAGAAACACTTTATATTATGATGATGTCATACCATGATGCAATCTGTAGAAATCAACTGTGAGATGTTGAATTATTTCATCAGATACTCGTTTGATCATTTAACATGCCCATTATCAGAAGAAATCAAAGCAGCAGATAAACAATGATCGTCTTGAGGACGAAACCAGCCCAAATGCACTCATTTCCTTCTTTAACCTTTTTTTCAAAGTCTGTGATTCATTTGCGGCGTCTCTCTGCTGATAATCATAATTTGTGTCTTCCTGTGTTGTGTAATCTCAAGACTTTGCGTCTGTGTCTTCCTAAATCACAGAGATTAAAGATGTGGCAGCGGTGTAACGCAGCAGGATTACACACACACACACACACACACACGATTAAACAGAGCTATCCTGAAGCATCAGTTCAACAGAATAAGCTGAGAATCATTTCTCCCTCATTAAAATTTTTAATATATTGATTTTTAAAAAATAATAAAACAAAATATAAAATATATTATTGTATTTCATGTTTAATTAAATTTTATATTCAATGTAATAATAACACAAAAAATACAAACTAATAATTTTATAAAATGCTACATAAATAGTACATATAAATTAAATATTTTAATATTTGATTAAAAATATGTAAAAGATAAAATTTTTAAAAATAAAATACCATGATGAATAAATAAATAAATGAACAAATAATAAAATACAAATAATATATTTAAAGTGCACAACTACTATTAAAAATACAAATTTGGAATAACAAAACATATATATATATATATATATATATATATATAAATATTACAATAAAATTAAAAACCAAATTAAATTAAATGCATTTAATAAAAACAAAATAATAATAATAAATAAATAAAAATAAATCATTAATATTGATCTCATAAATCACAAAGCTGAGTCATGCGAAGCTGTCAGATCCTCTGTTGGTGAGGCAGCACAGTGAGGAGGACAGAATGTTCTAGAGGAGGAAGAAGGGGCTTTCAGACAGGAAGTGGGTGTGAATATTAGGTGTATGACAGCAGCGGCAGGCACTTGTGAGCTGAACTTCTCTTCTGCACTCGAGCATGCAATTCGACTCGAGACTAACATGAGGTCATTTCGTCTGCTGCTGCTCAACTGTGGTGACATCATCATCATGAGCTGCAGCAATCAGTCGTTTAAATCAGCAGCTAAACAAAGCCAAACCCCCTGATCCTGCAAAATAATCACTCCTGCTGTTTAATGACAACAACCCAGAGGTCACGATGCATTTACTATGACTGCTATTGTGATTAATAAGCAGGGTATTTATTAAACAACATATTATTGCTGTTTCATCCTTTATATTAAAAAGTTGAACAATGCTTGCGACATGTAGCAATAAATGAAAACTAAATAAAATACAAAACGATACAAATAAAATAAAATAAATAATAAAATAAAAAATGACAATAAATTAAAT
>JAUMHE010000082.1:16866780-16881246 GCA_032359235.1 Enteromius mattozi | reverse complement strand
CCTTGATGAGCAGAAGAAACATCTTTAAAAACCATTAAATATCTTACTGACCCCAAATTTTTGAACAGTAGTGTATAAATATGTGCGTGTGTGTGTACGTATGTATGTAGGTCGAAGATGTTAAGATGTCCACATCAATAGAAATTCACAAAAGTGGTTTTTTAATGTCTATAGAAAGCATATTAAATGTATGTAAAGTGTCTACTTTTGAGTTTTTGGAGAATAAAATGTCAAAATGTTAAATTGTCTTTCAGTGTATAACAATATTTTTGTAAAAATTCAAACAACATGCTTATTCTGACATGTACATATTAAAATATACTAAAGAATAAGGAAGCATATTAAAAGTTATTGTGTTTTAAATGAGTAAAAAGATCTTACTGACGAATGGGTAAAACCTAGGATCGTGGCAAATGTAAAAAATTTAAAATTACAACTAATTAGTATTTGGGGTGAAAGCAATTCATCTTTTAATGTGTCATAAATTGATTTTTGTTGTAAATGTGCCTGACAAGATCGTTACACTGAATGACATATGTGGCTAAATTTAAAAAAATCAGGTGAAAATGTGTGATATTTATTTTTGGCTTAGAAAAACAAAAACAAAATTGCAATTACTTTAAACAGAAAACTTTTTGGACAATTTAAAGCACTTATAATGTTTTTGGTTAAACCATTTTTGTGTGTGTATATATATATATATATATATATATATTTTTTTTTTTTTTTGTAAATATAACATTATCAGGGTATGACTTACAAGACAAATACTATTTCATTAATGCTACTTACAAAATTGTCTTTCATGGTTCCCACAATCCCCTGCATGTAAACACTCATACAGTAAGCAGTTTTTTGGCTGTACCACTCAGAGTGAATCAGAAAGGATGTGCTTAACGACTCGTTTTATCTTTGGTGTCGTCTGACAGGTTTGTCTGGTAGGAAGGTGAAAGTAAAGCAGAGATCAGAGAGTTTTTGATAAACACAATCTTTAACGGAATATGAATAACACTGGTTTGCTGACTCCTTATGAACATGCACGTTTCATAGTTCAAGCTTATTATCACTGAAACATCTGTCTGAGACAGCAAGTACCAGAAAAACAGTAACTGCTCATTCTACATGATCATCAGATGAGTCCTTTCTCTCTAAACGGTTAAAATAAACAGCAAAAATGAACAGGGTCCATTTACAACAAACAATTAAAAATGAGACAACCTTTAGTTATAATAGTAAGGGTATTATCACTAAGGGTTTTCTTAAATTAAGGGGTTTGTTACAACCAGTTGCAGACTTTGTGGTGACAGACCAAACCAAAAAAAGTTACTATTAAATGACTGTCCAGAAAACTGTTCTCATTTACTTCAGTCTGAAAGCTAAATTAGGACTGGCAGTATGATTCCTCAGTCATGTTTTCTGTTCATTGCGTCTGTTTCAAATCTCTCTCTCGTCTGTGACCGGCTTGATAATGGTGATTTTGGAGATTTCCCAGCGGATGATTGCGTGTAAAGCTCTGAGATCGTCCCGCTGTGGATCGTCAGAGATTACAGATCACCAGGGTCTTCATGTGCACTAATCTATCACATTCATTCAACACGACGCTACAGGGCAAATACAATCTAAAACACTCAGCTAATAAACTGAACATAAATGTGCACAAACAAGCAGGGACAATTATTACATTTATCCACAGGATGTACTCTCAAGTTATTTAAGAAAGTAGGGATGCATCAAATAAAAAGATGCCCAAAATGCTCATATAATTTTATCCAGAAAATTGTGTATAAATACAATACATGTTATTATTTTTAAGAAAAAAATCCAATCAATCTAATATTAAAAATGAAAATTATAAATGCTCAACAAAAAAAAAAGTATTAATACTTAAAAATATATATACCAAAAAAAGCATGAAGAAATAATAAAACAAGCTATTTTGTGCTTTTATATATATATATATATATATATATATATATATATTTTATTTATTTTTTTTTTTTTTTTTAAACTTAAATGGTCATGCAGACAAGAAGAAGAAAAAAAAAAAAAAAAAAAAATGTACAAGGAACCATACACTAAAATATTAAATGAATGAATAATTACAAATTAAACATAAAATATTCAAATGATAAAAATATTCTTAGTGATTTTCATAAATAATTACAAAAAAAACAGCAAGTAAGATTAGTTTAACATAGCATACATGTTTTTTTTCTTTGGTGAAACATACGACAATGATCTTTGTTTTATTTACCACTTGGATTATTTAATTTTGTTATTTTAACTGTGCACTAAAAAAATAAATAAATAAATAAAATAACTTAAAACTAACCAAAATCTGTTCCAAAATCTAAAAAATAAAGAACACTGTTAATAACCAGTTTCAATGATATAAAATGCTAGATAAGGCTGGTTTGGTGAAAAGAGCCGTGTATTTCTGGGCTGTCAGAAAAACACTTTACTAATACGTTATTCATAAGACACTCCTTAGCTCCACCCATAATGCCATGGTAACAAAGAACCACACCAACAGCTGAAGATGAAGCTATATAAAACCACAAAGACATGCAGTGAACTGAGCCAAACGGACATCTATTAGGACATTTACATTGAAGACTACAGTAATATTGTGAAAAATTATTACAATTAAAAACAACCCTTTGTTATTTGAATATATTTTAATCTGCAATTTATTCCTTTGATTCAAAGCTGAATTTCCAGCATCATTACTCCGGTCTTCAGTGTCACACGATCCTTCATAAAACATTTTAATGTGTTTTTCTTATAAATAAGCATTAAAAAGACACAAGAATGACCAGCACAGTTTACATAATAACATGCCGGCGGATCAATCTCTTCAATTACATACACGCCAACAGCCATTGATTCGGTTTCCCTCTCTGAATCCGTCAGGAAGAGGGGGTGGATTTGTGACTCAGCGATCCTCACACACACACACACACACACACACCCTCAGGCTGTTTTATTTACACCTTCACTGGAGCAGAAGTCTTCTCTCAGAAGGCTATCAAATCACTGAACGGCCATCTCTTCCTTGTAAACAATCTGACACACACACACACACAAAAGAAGCTCCCACAACTGTATCTCATGTCAAAGAACCCTTCTCCTTTCACTTCCTCATGCAGGTTACGAGTATGACACAGTTTATGAGCTATATCAGTGTGTAGATGATAAAACCCGATGCTGAATTACCCATGAATCACGCAAGAAAACCTTAGCACGAGCAATAAACCGGATGAGTCCAGTTAGCTGACCTATAACTGACCAGGCTGTGTGGAATTTGAGCCAAAACATGCAAATAAGTCACTCATAAACAATGCAAATTCATTTATAAAGCTCACCTGTGAGGTGTAACTCAATATTGGCTGATCTCTTGACTCATTTAAATGACAAACAGCCTGAGCTCGGTTACATGACAGAGGCAAAACGTTACGACGAGGTCCCATTAGTTAATGCATTGACTAAAATGAAGTAATAATGAGCAATACATTTGTTGCACCATGTATTAATCTTTAACATAACTAAAAATACAACTGCTCCATGTCAGACCATATTAGATCAAGGTACATTAAGAGAACATAGTTCACAAAAAAATGAAACTTGCTGAAAAATGTGTTCACCCTCAGGCCATCTGAGATTTGAGTTTATGAATACAGATTTAGCAATGGATGCTCTGTAGTGAATGGGTGCCGTCAGAACGAGAGTCCAAACAGCTGATAAAAACATCAGAATCAATCCACACCAGCTCATTCTGACGGTACCCATTCACTGCAGAAGAAACTAACTCATCTACATCTAAAAAATTATAAACCAGATTCCTGAGAAACATCAGCCGTGCATGTTTTACTAACATGATGAACAAAAATACAGACAATCAAGCATCAGACAAAGCATAATAGTGCTTACTACATCTGTTCTGGTTGGGCTGGAAAATCAATGCATCTCATGCTACTAATCATGTAACCATGCATAACTAGGACAGCAAAACCACTATTTTTATACAAGGAAGGAAATGCTCTTCCTGCATCTTCAATTTCTGGCATGTGTTAAATCAAGCTGTGTGTAATCAAAAAGTGTGTAGGAGCAAATTAATCTGTCACTAGGCAGAAGACAAATTAGACTGATGCAACATGGAAAGACTGTTTGTTGTTTTCTAAATCACACACACAAAAAAATTATAAGTCTAAACTACTTCCTACTGTTTATATTATGACAAAAGAAACCTAAAGTTTATTAAACGATGCATCTAAAATTATTAGAAAACTCCATGTTATAAGAGTCTAAAATTGTGCAAGATGTCTATCTGCAGATCTATAAAATCTGTTGCAGAACCTCATTGAGAGCAGTGACTTATAAAGCATGACAAGGGAGACAACACCAATAAACAGTAAGAGTAACGGTAATATAAATGTTGATGTATAAATGCAGTTGATGTGCTTTTGGCACAAATTGCACGCCATACCATTATGAAGAGCATAAGACTAAATATGTGAGCATGCATAAATGTAGGTTGGGTGTGTGTGAGTGTGTCCTGTAATCCTCTGATGCTTGTGTCACATCTAAATCCTCAGCAGGATGGATCATATACGATTTAGCTCCATAGAAAGATGATTATATGACAAACTGTTGGACAAAAAGCGTTCATGTCCCATCCGATGACTTTGCTATGCTCTCCACAGAAACTTGTTCTGCTAAAAAACACATTTGAATGATCCAATCCTGTCAGTAAAATATAGGAAACGCTGAATAATTAATAGCCCTGGTCAAGATATCAATATATGAGTGACGTCATATATTGTGTGACAGGACACACACACACACACACGAGGACAACTTTACTAACAAATACACAACCCCCAGGTCACACACAAAATCAAAAACAACATATTCATACCTAAACCGATCTGAAATCAGCAGCAGGTCTGAGAGATCGACAGCAACACCACCTTAATCAATCAATCTGATCAGAATTAACGTTAAGTCAAATCAACGTAACGTCATTCAGTGATTTTAACACACTTACACAAGTTTCACGAGGAGGTAAACCAGCTGCCCAGAAACACAGACTCGGGCAGACTGACAAATAAATAAATAAATTAGCAGAAAGACATATAAATAAATAAATTAGCAGACAGAGAGTTCAGTCAGCAGTGTCACTGACCCACGCGAAGCGCTCGCGCAAACCGCCCTCAGCGCGCACCAATTCCCGCGCCACTCTTTCTACGGATCAACTTAGTCGAGTTATCAGAGTTTAATAAGTTTATTCTCACCGTTTCCGTTGATTTCTGGGAGTTTTCCGCGCGTGTGTCGGTGTCGCGGCCTCACGCTGATCCGCCCTGCGCTCTTCACTGACCGCACACACACATCCCGCCCTCTGACACTCTCAGCCAATAGCAGGCCAGAAACGGCAGACGGACAGCCGTGTCGGCCAATCACGGCGCGGACGGAGCCTCTCCCCGTCTGATGACGCCTGTCCAACTGGCGCACTTTTGACAGACACGCGGCGCGTGCAATCAGTGAGTTTGACTCCTTATACGGGCCAATGACGAGCCAATGAAAATAAATAAAATACAAATCTTACTTTAACCCGATTGAAGTATAAAAACTATGCACATTTATTTATTTTATTTCTTTTTTTTATATCTGTTACTGACCTTACTGCAAATGGATGAACCCCTAATAACGTGTTTATATCTAAGGTTTACATATAATATAATATTACATTTTAATTTAAATTTGGTCTCATGAATGTGAAATATTAATTAAAAAACTACGATAATCTAAACATTTTTATTTTTACTCAATACTCTGTAATATTGTTTGCATAAAACTTATAACTAAACATGTTATGGCATGAAG
Source organism: Enteromius mattozi (assembly GCA_032359235.1). NCBI lineage: Eukaryota > Metazoa > Chordata > Actinopteri > Cypriniformes > Cyprinidae > Enteromius > Enteromius mattozi. The sequence goes on along the minus strand of JAUMHE010000082.1, from coordinate 16,875,363 downwards.
AATTAAACTGCTGAGAATTTCTGGATGATTAAATGTCGCCGTCTAGTGCCCAAGTTAAACTGGTTTGAAAGACTGAATGTTAGTTTGCTCTGTTTTATACTGGTTTAACGAGTCTATAATTAAAATTTGCTTAATAATGCACTTGGTATATGATTATCTGCACAAAGATGAGAAGATAATCCACTTGAGTATTAAAAACTACTGCAACATGACTACATCTGACACAGATGTTTGATTACAGTAAGGTTTATTAGATAACTTTAATTAATGCAATTACCAACATTAACTAACAATGAGCAATGCATAGCTAAACTACTTATTCATCCGCATTAATGTTAATTAAAGCAGCCTACAACTGTAGCTCATTTTAACTCAGCTCTATTCATTTTGAAAGAAACAACTTTTTTGAATATAAAAATGCATTAGTAAATGTTAAAAAATAATATTTATATAAGGTATTTTTTATTTTTAGTTCAGGTATATATATATATATATATATATATATATAAAATTTTAACCTTACTTGGCAAAACTTTAATATCATTCCCTCTAATATTTTTTTTTATTTATGTTCTAGGACTATTAGACTCCCCCAGTATAAAATAAAATAAAATAAAAAATAAATTAAATACAAATTTAATTTAATAAATGTAATTAAAAATAAGTTACATTTCATATCAAATTAAATCTCAAATTTAGATTTTGTTTAAAAAAAAGATCTGGTGGAAAAGTGCATATTGCTGCTATTAATAATAATAATCACCTGTATCATCATAATTAAATTACTGGTTAATATTTATACAAATCTTCTCTAGAAAATGAACATGTAAAATAATACAATAAAATGTTTCATAAAAAAAAAAAAACAGTCATTTACAGTTGTTTTCAAAGAAGTTTATTGAAATAAATATTTTGAAACTTTATAAAGTCAACCGTTTATAATGCTAGCACACAATCAAGACTTTCTGAAGTCTGTCCGATCTCGTCAGCTCATTTCCACAGGAACGTAACAGCAGTGTCCAGTGTCACGTCCATCCTTCCACACGCTGGAAGAACATGAAATGACTCTCGGTGAGCTGGAAGTACAGTGCTTCAGTCGACACATTCTGTGAGAGCCGCAGGAGATTCGCAGTGCAGCATGCAGATAAAATGTGCACAAGTTCAATCTGTCTTTGTTATTACCTTTATATATATATATATATATATATATATATATATAATATAATAACCGATATACTTACATCATTATTAACAGAGATATTCACATGTTTATTAAAAAAAACGAAAGGAAAAAAGTAAAACATATGTAGTTTTCCTCTACAGCATTTCTCTTTTTTATTTATTTTCTGCACTTCGAAGCATGCCAAGGAAATGTGAGTCTGCATAGTGTCGGCTATAGGGATGCCAAGAATTAATTTCTTTACGAGACTTCCTTATGTACAGCAAAATCGGGAAGGAGAAAAATAGCAATCCAGTGTAAACGAATAACAAATTAATAATAAATTAAAGCCCAAAAGACTGAAGAATATGTACATACGAGAGTCGTGATTGGAAACTGACGCACTGGTAAAGCCTGTTTAATCGCATGGATTTGGGTGCGTTTGGCCGGTTTTATGTGATCTGTGTCTAAAGTTGAAGGCATAAATGCCCTTGGCTTCAAATCCCTGTAAATAGACGTAAAGAGAGCAGAGATCCTCCTCTTTAGTAAGAGACAGTGTAAAGTGCACAGCAGTACACCGAACATCAGGAGAAACACACACACACACACACACACACACACACACAAAACCCATTCAGCAGGACAGATCATCATCCAGTGATGTGGAGAATAATCACAGAATGAAACACAATAATCTTGTTACATAACCTCCATTAATTACTGTCGGAGCATTAGGACAATGAAGCCGTGTTTTGTGAATCAAGCTCACAGTCACCTGACTCAGATTAAGAGCAAACCTGGATTACTAACAAACAACCAAACTAACTAAAACTACAGGACTTCATGTGATTTCTCCAACTTCCCCAGCAAAATACTAGAGCCATGTAAGGGTGAACTGAAAATCAGTAAAAAGAAATTTAGAGAGAAAATCCCCCCCAGTTGAATAACTTATCTCTGTCTAGATGGATTTTATTTTATTTTATTTTAAATGTAATTTTACATTTTATTTTATTTTATTTTATTAATTTTTACATTTAATTTAATTTAATTTAATGCTGTGGGAGTCTAAAAATCTTCAAAATTGGGGATAGATAGATGTATAATTTATTATTATTATAATTGTTAGTATTTTTTTTTAGGGTTTTTTGTTTGTTTGTTTGTTTTTACTGAGATCAAAACAAATTAAATATACATTTGTAAATATTTATTCTTTAAAGCTGTATTTGTTGGCTTCAATTAATGATGGTTTAAAAAATTGCAATAATGAATTGCAATCTAAAGAGAATCATCTCTGAGAACAATATGAAGTGGACAAATCCTAAAAGTAGATCTAACAGAATAGTCTTTGTGCCGATCTATATATATTTTTGTTTTCTTATTTGTGATACTGGGGTAAAATTCACCCATACATGACGATAAAATGACTCAAATACACAGAACTGATAGAGACAATGATAACAATAAAATAAATGAAGTACATAAACGTGTGCAAACTCTGATGAAATAAAGGTGACGGTTATTAATGAATGAATGCAGCAGTGTTGGACAGTTCTTTCACATTGACACAGTTTGATCAGACGCGGTGAAATCCAGCATCCTTGCGTTCAGTTTACCAGTTTAATTCAAATTAGATATTATATTTGGTATCAACAAAACATAAATCACAAAACCTCTAAATTCAAGCCTAGAGGCAGAACGATACAATCGTGGTCATGATTGACGTACGGATGCTGATACACGTTCTCATGCTAATATGTCTTCCTTCCTCAAGAATGCTTATATTAAATATAATAGTCATTTAAATATATTAACGCTAAGTCCCATATAAAATAAATGGCTAAATATTAAAAGTGTTTATTATCGCATGCTTAAGAGCTTATATAAAGGTTCTTTTCTCATTGGTCCACACGTCAATGGATTCATAGTCGAGTTCAAGAGCTCATAAATGTACCAAATAATAATTAATAATCACGTGACTGTGGCTGCAGGCCGTCATCGCCACAGACGATGAGGAAAAACCAACGACCCGATCTTCAATATTTGGTTTTGTTTGTGGTTTAAAGGATTCGGTATTGCTAAAGCTAGTGTGTTTTAACGAGAAAAAAAATGACTGAAAAACAAACGAACGGAAGCCAAGCGTGATCAACTCTTTGCATATTGTTCATCCAGTGTCACAACACATGATATGCTTCATCAGTTTTAAACACCCGCCAATCACCTCATCCAGCCAATCCAGTGTGCTTGGGGCGGGGCCTCAGGCTCCGCCTTCTCCAACGACAGGACAGACACACAGAACACATCAGGTTATAATTATTAGAAGGGTTTTCTTCTGTTAGGCCAGCTAACACTAACGAGTTCAGTCAGTTTTGGAAGCGCCGCAGACGTGAAGATAAAGATCGAGAGAGTCTGGAGAAATTCAGTGCAAGACGTAATGGCTACTTGAAATCAGTAAGAATCATCATTATTCGTTTAGGGGTATCCGATACTGGACGGCAGCAGTAAAGACGAAACAGAGCTTGGTCCGGTCCGGCGGTGGTCTCTCTAGCTCCCGGGGTCCGAGCCGTGTTTCTGTGGGGTCTGTGAGCTCAGTGACGTGTGTGGCTCCTGAAGGGAGAAGCGTCGGTGGATGTCGGGGTCCGGCTCCAGCTCCAGTCGGGCCCTGAGGCTGGAGAAGCCCGGTCGAGGAGCGGGGCTGACCGCTGCATGAAGCTCCACCGAGCTGCTGAGAAACTCACAGGACTGCAGGAGAAAACACAGCAATCTGTTACATCACACACACTAGCACCGGAACTAGAATACATACCATCAGCTGTTCAGCCAAAACCTTCAATAGACTCAAAAATAGAATAAAAATATAACTTCAAATATATTACCAAAACAATCAAAATATAAATTACACAAAATCTTTGAATATGTTGGAATATTTATAATATTATGTATATTTCAAATATAGATTAATTTAATACAAAATGTACAGCATTTATAATTTAATATGAAATAATATTATATTACACTTTTATATTATCCTATATTATTATTATTATATACATATATTGCACACACACACAAATATAAAATGCAAAAACAAACAAACAAATAAATACATAAAAAAAAATATTAAACCTAAATGATGTATACATTATTTAAAGGTTTATTAGGTGGTGTATATATATGTATGAAGTACTGTTAGTTAGTATTTTCCCCAGGCTTATATGTTTGTGTTCAGTTATTTCACTTTAATGGTAAAGAAAATAATCTATTCACTGGCATTATATAAAATATATATTTATATTTATAAAAATGCTCATTTTAGAAGAAAAATTCTAACTATATATAATTTATTATATATTAATTTTTTATTTCCTAATTATATATTATACATTTGTAATTATATATTATACATTAATTATTAAAAAATAATAATTTATTAATTTGCATTTTACAATATATCTATTATTGTACTATACATAAACATATACACAGTACAATAATAGATATATTATAAAACACAAATTATTAAACTAATCAATAATCATTTTAATAATTTGGCCATGAGATGGTAGCACCTCCTGATGGACGGAAAAGAATGAAATAAAATCTGACTAGTAAACAGTTTAGAAGTAAAACAGTGTATGCAAGGGACAATTCATTATAATTTATTACACAATTTTTTAAATATAATATGCTAATGTATTGTGCTAAATGGCTCAAGCGTGGTGTGATCAGCAGCTGGGATCATGTGTTACCTGTGAGAGAGAGGACGGTGATTTAGACTCCAGCGGAGTGACGGGCTGCACGAGGATCTCGGGGAACATGGAGGCCTGCGGCGGAGAGGAAACACTGCTGTAGGACGGAGGAACCAGCATCATCTGCCTCTGCAGGAGCTGCATGATCGCACTGATATCTGTCGACATGCGGCTCTCCAGTCTGAACACACACACACACAGGGTATTATATAAAGTCACAGGTGGCGCTGTGGGGCTGTTAGAGCTTGTGAACACAGGTGTTCTGACTGCAGCGAGCTCACACCTGTTGAGCTGTTTCTGCAGCAGCTCCAGTCTGCTCTCCATCTGGCTGCGCTGCTGCCGGCTGATGCTGCGCAGCGGGGTGCTGGGATGAGGCGAGGGGGGCGGGAGATTACAGCGGGGCACCTCCTGATACTGCCTCCCTCGACTGTCACCCCAAAAACTGAAGATATTAGATACACCTGAGAATGCACCTGAGACACACACAACACACACACATTACTACACATACTGCATGATTTAGAACATAATACCAATTCATAGGATTACCACAATTTGATTACTATTTTATTTGATGATTGTTTTATTTTTATTATTATTATTTCAAGTATTTTCATTGCATTTTAACTATACACATGCACATATAAGTTTCTATTTAACAAAGAGAACACAAAAATAAATACATTAATAAAAAAATAAATAAAGCTACTCAGTATTTTACAGTGATATGCAATAGCAACTCTTTCAACACATTTTAAAAACAATTTGAAAGGTCCCAAAATTTTTAATACATAGGTTATCTTTTCCATTGTAATATTTGTTAGCATTTCTTTCAGCCTTTTTAAATTATTTTTACAATTTATTTTACTTTCTATTATCCCTGTTTTATTAAATTATATTATATTATATTTATAATCGGTTAAACATTTAATTCATTACTTGTAAGTGTTTATATATATATATATATATATATTTATTTATTTTATTTTTTGTGTGTTGCCCTTTGCTGTCATCTTAACAAGGACAAAATATTATATTAAGATTTTATCTCAATTTAATATTTTATTTAGAGAAATAAAGTTAATCAAAATGCATAAAAACAACATTCTTTCCATTAAATCTTGGTACAAATGTAACAAACTATAACTGTAGTGGTGATCACATCCCAAACAAATAAGTTCAGATCTTTGATCTTAGTTAGTACTATGGAAGCTGTCTGCTGTCCTTCCTTCACCTGATAGGGCGTTGCACGTGTTTCCTGTTTTGGGATCGCCCTCTCCCTCAGTCACATCCATGAGCGTGGTGGGAGGGGTGGGGCATGTGTGCACAGGCTCCTCCCCCTCATCACCGCTGGAGTGGGAGGAGATAGAGTTGCGAGGCTCCTCCCACCCTGGTTTGAGTTCGTTCTTGTTACCGGCTGCTTGTTTTCTGCCTCTCCGGATGGGTTTCTGATTCTTCTTGATCTCTCCAGCATCAGCATCATCTGGAGACACAAACATGGACATGAAAAACAGCTCCACTGTCTGTATAGACCATCTGTAAATAGTGTGTTTCTGAATATTAAATGACAGGAAACTTCAATAATAAATTCAGACTGAACACCTTTTTCTGTCCTTCGTCGGAATGAAAGCTTTCTCCTCCGTAGTTTGTTGAAGCCGACGCAGTCTGAATCATCGCTGCTGGGAGATCCAGGAATCATGTTCGTCTGTGAGGAAACAAGAATTCTGTCTTTCTACTCCATTCATTTAAAATATTATGTATATCTTTAGTCAGATGTGAAATGGTCCACACATTTCGAATAACAAAAGAACAGTAATCCTCAGGAACTTCTTATAGATTGCAAGATCTCCAGCGGGAGGTCCTGACAGTATCTATTATTTTCTAGACATTTGTCTTTAGATTTAATGTTCAGTCTTTCAGACATAACTTTGGGAAAAGCTAGGACTCTTACAAGGGGTAAGATTGTTTGAAGGATGACATCCCTAGCACATATTTAAAATACATTTATTTCATACACTGCAAAAAAATGCTTTTCTAGCCTAGATTTTGTTGTTTTGTTTCTAGCCAAAGTATCAAAAAATTATTAAATCAAGAAGGATTTTCTAGTAAAAAATATTGTCTTGTTTTTAGAATTAAGTGACATTTTGCTTTTATTTCAAAGAGAAAACAAGATTATTTTGCAAATCCCATTGGCAGATTAGTTTTCTTGTTTCAAATTAAAACACACTTAAGTTTGGCTTGTTTTTTCTAATATTTTTTCTTGTCTTAAAAATAGCTAAATTAAATTGCTTGATTTAAGAATTTCTAGATATGTTGCCTGGAAACAAGACAAAAATCTAGTCTAGAAAAGCATCTTTTTGCAGTGTACTAAGTATGGATAAAATTTATTAACATATTTACTGACAGATAACTTGAGATTTACTGATATAAGAGTCATAATTAAACTTTACTTGGCATACTACTTGTGCAGAATGCACTTTTCTTAATATTAAATCTAAAATGTGTTTTAATGCCTCTTTTGATAATAATATCGGTCTTGAAATGCAAACTATTTAAGTATACTCAAAATAGTTCAAGTTTATCACAATACTAAATGTATCTTTAATTGGACTCCAGTTCTTCTTAATGTCACGATCACCAGCCAGAGTGTCCTCGAGCTCCACCAGAGGGCACTCCACCCTGGACCCCGTCTGTGTTTCTGCATTGTACTCTAAGGACTCTTATTATGAAGTGTGTTCCACACTGTTTCAGTGTTTCCCCTGTTCAGTCTCTGTCCCCTTGTTAGTTCCCATAGCGATTAATCAGCTCCGCCCCCTTATTAACCCTTTTAAAGTTGTACGTGTTTGTTAGTCCAACTGCCGAGTATTAAGGTTTCCTTGTACGAGGTGTTTCCCTGTGTTCTTTCAGGTTGTGTTTTTTCTGTGTATTGTGATCTCTGCCTGGTTTTGGATTATTCTCTTTGTCTTTGCCCTTTGGATATTGTTGTTTGCTGATCGCCCGACCTTTGCTTCCCTTCTGGATCATTCTTCTGTCTTGCCTCCACCACACCTGTCTGCTGTGTTCTGACCCTGCCTGTTGTACCACGACCCTAAATAAAAGCTTGCAAATGGATCTACTCTCTTCAGGGTGAGCGTGACTCACGTCTCTGAGGTTAAAGGTGATCTCCAGGTTGCTCCAGAAGTGGTCGGAGAACTCTGGGTACATGTCCAGCACCTCCAGCACGTCGTCTCTGTGGATCTTGTGAAGGTCACAGTACGTCAGCGCCCTCACGTCTGCGTTAGATTTCCCGGATCGTGCGTAAAGGTTGATGGGTTCACCGAATATATCGTTCTTCCCTGTCAAGAACACAAGATCAGAGTCAGACCCATCCACAAACAATCATGAGATACGTATGCATTTATTCTTTCATATTTGATCATTTGTGCGCAGGAAGACTATTGCCTAGATTTTGGTGTAATTGTAAGTCTTTCCAGTGAAAGATGTAAAAACTGCAGCTGGATTTGGCAAATTAACCCTTTTTTATTCCATTCTATGTCACTTCTACAACACGCTGCTTAGAATTTAATTAATGAACCTCTAGTTTTATTTATCTATGTTTGTACATTTTAATACTTTTCTTTTTAGGCATTAAATTTGTTCATTCATCCATCCATTCATTCATTTGATTTATAATTTTTG
>JAUMHE010000082.1:16831136-16843872 GCA_032359235.1 Enteromius mattozi | reverse complement strand
GTTTATCAGTACATTACAGAAAATAATGAACTTTATCACAATATGCTAATTTTTTGAAAAGGACCTGTATATATATTCTGTTTTCTTTTTAATTTTAGTAAAAAAAAAACAAAAAAACACTATAACTATAACCCTGATTCATACAACTACAAACTACTCAGAACACAAATTCTCATACTGTTTTCTAAAGACATATAAAAAATAAATACTATAAAATAAAATACATCTTCAACGTCAAATATCCGTTTCAATATGGTTTTGTCCATTTGACATCTAGTAAAACATCATTGATATTTGAAGGGCCAAATGTATGCAGCTTTCATACATTTAATTTCTCAATTCAAACCTAAAAGAAATCCCACAGAAACCTTGAGTCAACAGATATTTCACGGGCTAGAAGTGAAATGATTCAGGCCTGAGAAAGCCCTGCGGTAATACAGCAAATCAAATATTGAACAGCCTCAATTTCTATTATAAACAATGACAGAAGCTTTGGATCTGTCAACCTAACAAGCTCTCACTTTCTCGCTATCTCAGGACCTCTGGGTTTGATAGCAAGATAAATAATTCAATCCTAGAGCACTGCGGATAAAATCCAGCAGATTCAAAGCAAAAGAGTCCAGCGTGAAACTCCAAGCACAGAAATATCAGCTGAATCATCTGTCTGCATCAGAAACGCTCCGCCACTCGTCCTTTTCTTCTGTATCACAGATGAGTTTCATTTTAAAATAATAAAAGAGAGCATGTGTAGTCATGCGTTCATCTTTTGCGTCTCTAATTCCCTCTCTCGGCTGCAGCTTTCTTCTCAAATCTTCATCATTACTGTTGCTTCAGGAGCTGCTGAAGCTCATGTTTTATTCTCTGTTGCTCATGTGATGTCAGCGTCTGAATGAAGTTTCCTTCTCAGGTCTGCTGAGGATTTAAGAGCTTTAATTTGAGACAGTGAGTGTGAGCGTCCATCTGCAGCTTCTGTAATCTGCTTTGGGAGCCGCTGATGAGAAACTTTAATATCACACAAAGTTGCAAAGAATCCACGAGACAAGTTTTTTGGGTTTTTTTTAAAACCACATTTCACAGCTTGTGCCAATAATCTGGCTTTCATAGCTTGCCATTAAATTGAGACCTGGGGCCCCATTTTACCCATTTTTAATGTCACATGGAGTTTTTACATAAATATTTTAATAATTTAACAACAAAATTGCATGTACACAGTGCTTTTTTTCTTCTTTTAGCCTTTTTACAATATTTTTACAATTTATTTAGGTTTATTTATATATTAAATTTATATTTTGTTTACTATAAATATACATATATATATATATACACACGATTAATTGTTAATATATGCGGTTAAATGTAATCATTTTACAGCACTATATATATATATATACACACATTTACTTGACATTCATTACGTTTGTTACACTTTTTAGGATTTAATTAAATATTAGATTTTCATCAACTCACACACCCCCTGCAGTTTTTTATATTTTTTTACACTTTATTTGTGCAAATTTTCCTTTTTTTTCTAACACTTAATCTAAAAAAGAATCTAGTTTAAAGTGTGCATTTTCTTGTTTGTTTTTTTTAAGTTTAACATTTGGTCAACAGCTGTTGTTTTTAAATGTGTCTTTTAAATAACTGACTGAATAAATATTGTTGTATTGCATTCCATACTATCTGAATGAATTAATAAATAAATAAATAAATACACTTGAGTTGACGCCTATGTAATCTGTTACTTCCACTTCAGCTGGAATGCTGCCTTAGAAGGGAGTTCCCTATGTAGACAGCAGAACGCACTGCTGCTCACTTGGTGTTGTATTCTCAGACACACATCTGTCATTATGAGCATTCAGATCTCTTCTAGCTCATATGAGCGTGATTCAGGGCTTCAGCCACCCTTATTTGGGCTGTGTGGGCTGTATTTGCAGCTCTTTGGTCTGGGTGCAGCCCAGTCGTCTGAAGATGTGTGTGTGTGTGTGTGTTTCAGGCTCTCTAGGGACTGAAGCAATCACCTGTGACGCAAACAGCCAATCTTAACCCTTTACATCCCTGACACGTGCTCACCAGCGTCACATGGACCGATCCGCACTAAACCTGCGTCAGAACTGACCCTCATCAGTGTTAATTATTGAGCTTCTCTATAGCAGATATCAAAGACATTTCAGTGGGATTCTGACTGTCAAAAACATCTAGACATGAAAGAGACAGATTATTTTGGCTAGCAAACCACCTGTGACTTTGAAATAAAAACAGTCATTTCTCTGGTAATGGACACAAATGGCAGGTGTATTATGTAGAGACTTTTGTCTGCTCACATATATTCATTATTACAAACAATTTGGACAAAATGCACACATATATATCATTTTTTTTTATAAATTATATGTACTTGATATCCATATCAGAGCAGATACATACAAGATAACAACTAATACTTTGTCATCAAAATGACACTAAAGAACATTTTCCTTCCATTAAAAAACACACAGATGTGGTGCCATCTCTGTTTTCTAATAACTATAAATAGATGTGACTGGAATATCTGGCATGGTCTTCTGTACAATCTCAATCCAGAACAGACAAACAGATCATGACAGATCGTTAAAGACAGAGTCTGCTCTGCTGCCATTGTCAAACATCTGAGAGCATCTCCAATCTGATTTTAAGAATGGCAATGAATTAAAACAGATTTAAAAAAGAATAAAGACAGTCTCAGCCTTCAGAGGTTTAACTCAAAGATTAGCATGAATAATGACTTAAAAATCCTCGCACTTCAGATCACTTACAAGACAGCACAGCAGTCAAGTGAACTACGAAGTCAGAGAAAAAGCCATCAAAGAAAATCAGAAAACCCAAAATATTTTGAATTAATTAATACACACTCGTAAATGCAGTCCTTTGTTTAGTTCCTAAATGAATCAGTGTTTTTTAATGAATCGGTTGAGTGATAAATTCAACGACTCATTTATAAAAGCAGCCGCTTGTTGCTTTGCTGAATGAATCGGTGCTGTTTGAATGAATCAGTTCAGCAAATGATTCAATGACTCACTCACACAGATGATCATTTAACTATTTAACTGCTATAAGAGTGAATGAAACCCCCAGCACTAATATACAAGAGTGACACAAACAGTTAGAAGTCAATGAGGTAAACTGAACTGAGAGGACAAATTCACCATCTCCGGTTCAATCCCACAATCCTCCTTCATCAGCTCATCTTATCCAGGGCTTTTCCCTGATTCAGTCAAAGTGCCATCAAGAATTAATTCAGGGCTCCGGCGCTTCAGGGCTTCTTTCAGCTCCTACAATCTCCATATTTCAGTAAGAGGATTCAAACGCAGGTTGAATGAACCCTCATCTCTACTGTAACACTCACATTAATCAAACTCAGCCCACATCAGATGATAAAATCAAGGCATAAATATAGTGTCCATGACAGCTGTGGGTTTTATCCTGAATATAATGAACAGAGTATAGAGTTAAATGATCAGTTTGAGTGTGTCATCTTGCTCTGATTTTTTTTGTCTTTCAGTAAATGGCTTTCAGGTAAATGTGGCTCTTTCAGGAGCTTCAGCTGAGCTTTCAGTCATGTTCAACTATCAACACTGTCTCAGATGCATCTTAATAAATTCCTTAAAATATGTAGAACAGACCCATCCAAGAGTATAGTTTTATGAACATGGGTACACTTTTCAACAAAAATTCAACAATTTCATGTTACTTGCTATTTCTTTGTAATTAGTTGTGAAATTTACAAGCAATTTCTAGCAGTTCTAAGCAGTTTAGATCATTTGATAAGAAATGTATGTACACTGAAAAGTAAAATGACTTAAGATTATATTGTCTTGTTTTTTTTATTATCAACATTTTTTAAGCTTTTGCTTAAAACAAGCAAAAACATCTTCCAATGGGGTAAAAAAAAAAAAAATCATAATCCTAAAATAATTTTTATTGCCACATTGACAGATATTTTAGATTCTTTTAAGCTAAAAACTAACATAATTGGGCAGTTTTCTTCAGAAAAGAAGACATAATATTTTAAGACATTTTACTTGTAAAGTAGATTCATCTTGATTTAATAATTCTTAGTATTTGTCTTGTTTTCTAGTATAAATATCTAAGTAAGAAATCCATGTTTTGCAGTGTAAGATGTTTTGATTGTAGTCCTGTCAAATCTGAGAACAGTGAGATCAGATCTCAGATCTCTTCTGACACTCTCAAATGTGAGATTATTGTGGTTTTCATGTAATAAATCAAATAAATAAGTACATAAGAATTTAAACTCTGACTAACATTCTCCAAGAACACCTACAAACAACAAAAACTGCAGCATGCCAGTGACGTTTACTAAAATATCACACAAACATATGGTCAAAGATGCTCCTTTTCTACCTCAAGTTGTTTCCTCATCATCAGTTTACACACACAGACACACACTCTCAGGTGAGCGCTCACCTCGGGCCCCTGAGCGGTCCGGTGGGGCGTGTTGCCAGCCTCACAGAGCGGCATGAGAGCGGAGCACTGGAGCAGCTCGGTCAGCAGCTTGAGCGCCAGCGCTACGACCATGATCCCCGCATCGGGCCGCCGCCAGAACACCCGCCGAACACCACGGGCGCCGAGAGAGCACCTCTACAACCCACGGGCCTAAACCAAGCGCTTGCTAACATCAACCCATATCCCCAGCGAATCCTCCCCAACACTTAGAGACGGGAAAGCTCCTCCAAGTTCCTGCTTGAGCTTCAACGCAGACGCTGGGATGCCGAGCTGCCTCCAACACAGATGCCCACAGCAGTCGCTTCGCATTAGTGCACGCCGAGAGCAGAAGCTCTACTAGAATCCTACTTCTGTCAGAGAGAGAGAGAGAGAGAGAGAGAGAGAGAGACTCGTTCCCGTGCTAGCAGACATGCTCTGTTGAAGATAATGGGAGAGGAAGGGAGGGAGCAAGAAGAGCGCAAACCCAAGCTCAGCAACGAGAAAAAGAACACAAAAAAACAAAGTAATGCGAGATAAGGTGGGCGAAACGAGGAGATGACATCAGATGAATTAGCAATCGAGCGCAAAAACAAGCGTCTCCAAACAGAGCGAGAGGAAAGGGCTAAAGAGCGCTGGAGCAGAAACCTCCACAAACATTCCTCCTTCCTCCCTCTGTTCTCTGTCACACCGCAAACATCACTGGCCCAAGCACTGCTTTTGCTTCGTTTCACAGAAAAAACTCCAATGTTCTTAAAAAAGATTAAACTCCACACTAAAATGTAAAAAAAAGTTTATTTTTTATTACCCGATCTGCAAAAACTAAGAAACCTCATTACATTTTGATTAATAATGATCAAAACAGCATCCAGAAAAACTCAGCAACCCCCTAGCAACCACCCACTACATCTTAGCAACCCCTTAGCAACCCCCTACCAACCACCCAGCACATCTTTGCAACCCCTAGCAACATCCAGCAATGATCACCCTAAATAAAAACATAACCATAAAGCATATGGTTGCTATATTAATATGTATAATTTATTTGCATATATAACACACATATAATATTTGATATTTTAAAAAAAATACCTTAAATATTTTTAAAATAAAATGAAATAGAATAAAATAAAAACCTACATATGTTATTGAAGACAAGCTAATTACAAGGTTATTTTTAAGAGCAACTAGTTGGTTTTGTAATGATGTGGTTTTGCTCGTCTCTACACTGAACACATGAAACAGCAGAACTCAACAGACAAACGCTCTATTAATAGCACACGGCTGCAGAGCACTGACACCACAAACAAACGCTTACGGCAAAGTTACGGCACACGTGTGTGTGTGTGTGTGTGTGTGTGTGTGTGTGTGTGTCAGCGTCAAACAACACAACACCTCTCGGCCTTTACTGCTTTACATGCTCATATATGAATGTTGAGATGATGTGTTTTTCTCACAAACACACACGCACACACACACACACATACAGTCACCTGCAGTGTCACTCCATTCAGAGGTTGTTTTGTATTAACCTGCAGCATTAAACTCACTACAGCAGATACTTGCATATGCTAATGAGCAATCACCGATCTGCATATGCAAATGAAGACTACAGCACATCTGCATTGAATCTGCTCACCGGCCACTTCCCAAACTCTATGATGATTGGTCATTCATTAGGTTGTCATGGTAACAGGCTCTGTGGAAAGCCACTGCATTTAACTTAGCAGTGTTTTAGTGTACTACACACACGTTTACCTCGATATGTAAATGAGGATGTATCATAGACTTCCAGTACTGTTCAGAAGTCCAGGGTCGGTTTGGGATTATTTGATGAATATAACATTCAAAAGAACAGAGAGGATTTTTTGTAACATTTTACTGACAATTAATGCAGCCTTTCTGAATGAAAGAACTAGAAGTTGATTATTTTAAGTACATAATAATTAATTAAATGATAAAAAAATTAATATCTCCTTGCTGTACATAATATACTGTTTATTCATGTTGTAATGTTATTCTCAATATGATGCATTATACAAGGTTAAACAGTATTATGCTAAATTGTCACATGAGACAATATTAAAAAAAAATAAAAAATAAAAAATGCATTTTAATCCAATTTTGTGTAAAAATATCTGACTAACTGACTCAAAACACTCTCATCTCATCACACTAGAAATAAAGCTTGAGCACATTGCATTGTGGGTCGTGCACTGCTGATTATTTACTGCACGTGCAACCCACCATTTTTCACGCATCCCAAAAACTGCACTTGCTTTGAAAAATAGAATTACGAGAGATTTCTTGACTCCTCTGTCTCTCCCCCTTTCAGCTGACAGGTTTGTGTCCTGAGAGCCGCAGGGCCGCTATTATACAGCACAGTGACTCACACTAGTGTTTGACACCACAGAACACTACAGCGTCACTAGCACTGCTGCTCCGAAGGAGGAACTACTGCCTCTGAGAGCTTCACACCTCAGCAACCACCACAACATCTTAGCAACCCCCTAGCAACCACTCAAAACATCTTAGTAACCCATAGCAACCACCAGAACATTTTAGTAACCCCTAGTAACCTCCCAGAAAATATCAGCAAGCCATTATGTTTATATTCTGAGTTTTCATTTATATCTGATTTTAAATTAGAGTCATTTTTATGTGCAATTTGATTAGTTAGTTGTATTAGTTTTTAGATTTAATATATTCTTATTTCAGTCTTTTACTCATTTTAGTCCTTATTTTCATATTTAAAATCTGAATCTTTTATTTTAAAATTAATATTATTTTAACAGTGCTGTCAAACAATTGTGATTAATCACATTCAAAAATAAAAGATTTTTGTTTACATAATATATGTGTGTGTACTGTGTACATTTACTATGTATATATAAATACACACACATGCATGTAGATATTCAAGAAAGTTTTTATTTTAAATATATTAATATATTATATAAATTATATGAACATACAGTAAATATATATATATATATACTGTATGTGTGTGTATTTATATATACACAACACATATATCATGCAAAACTTTTATTTGGGATGCGATTAATGATGATTGACAGCACTATACTTTTTTAAAATGGTTTTATTAAAACTACATTTGTTTTAATGCTATTTAAGTTATGTTTTATCAAGTATACAAGTTTACAGATTTTTATTTTTATATTTTTTTCATTTATTTTTTTTTATTCTTATATATATATATATTAGTCTTATATATGTATTGCATGTTATTGTATATTAGTTTCTTAATGGCAACATTACAGTTTGCATTGTGTGAGATTAAGCATCATCTTTAACAAGTTTACAGGGTTTAAGAAGCCCAGATAGTTGTTCAGAGCGAGTGTGTGAGAGTGAGTCTGCTCGTATCGGCAGGTTGCCTAGTTACAGCAGAACCAGAGAGTAACCTCCAGTTCTAAATTAAGCTCTGAATCTGAGCAGGTAAAGAACCAGTGTCCAACAATCCCAGCAGATTCCTGCAGGACAGCAGACAGAGACGGACGATCTCAACAAAACTACGTTTCCTCACTGAGCCGCTGAAATCAGTCTGAGAAGTGATTGGCTGGCAGAAACTGAGCTCTGCTCTCTTTACTGCAGGTCTGCTGGAGTTATAAATCATCCGTCGTGGTTAGAGATATGAAGAAAATGCGAAGCCTGCAGCCGTCCATGAACTCATCTCAACCTGATCTGATTTACTAAGCGCAACTTTCTTCTTTTGTCTTCATAATACCGAGAGAGTTTCATCCTTCCTGTGTTTCTTACTCTGATCTCTTCTGTCAGAGCCTGTGTGTGTGTGTGTGTGTATATATATATATATTAGTGCTGTCAAACAATACATAGAAATTAATTGCATCCAAAATACTTTTTAAATATATGCAATACTGTGTATATTTCTTACGTATATAAATACACAGACATGCATTTATGTATTTCAGAAAAATTGGTTATGTTTATATATTGTATTTATTTATAATCTAAATATTATATGAATATAAATATACACATGTAAATACATGCAAAATTTATACTATATGTGTCTATTTATGTATACATAATAAAAATACACAGAGCACACACATATTATGCAAAAAAAATATTTTCTATGTAATTGATGGCGAGTAATATTTTGACAGCACTATATATATATATATAAACTAACTACAAATTAAACTCACTAAAAGAACTGCTGTAATACATTTGATAAAGTTTTTTTTTATTTACCTTTGAAGTTGTTAAATTATTTTGGAATTACTTTAAAAATTAAAACTGGACTAAAAATAAGAAACTAATCAAAATGACAAAGCAACATAAAACTTCTCAAAAAAAAAAGAATAATGAAAATGACTAATTCATTCATCTTTATATTGACACACACACACACACACATATGCAGCTGGATGTGATTATTTCTGTGATGTTTTGACCTATTAGTGTCATCGGTAACTATATATTACTCAGCAATACTTGCTGCACACAGACAGATTCATGTGTGTGTGTGTGTGTGTGTGTGAGCGCCTGCAAGAAAACTCAATCCCTCAAGCGGATCAGTGGCCAGGAAACACACTTGGGCAGAACTTAAAGATGAAAACAAAAAACTAAAGTTGATTCGTCTGAAATATGAGGGTCAGGAGACAGAATGAGATTGTGGGGTTTGTTTTGCTGCTGGCGTTTCTGGACTGATTTCCTGTGAGGGTGTGTAACTCTCCACAGCAGACCTCAGCAAACACACCACCACATCAGTCCAACATCTGTGTAATGCATCAAGTTAAGTGTGTTACTGAGTTATGAGCTGACAAATGTACACAAACATTCATTTGACTTGGATATAAACTCACAATAACCACCATAAAACACAATACATAACTTCTCAAACACACACACACCTGTGCAATAAGTTTATCACTATTAATACTCACTCATTCAATCTATTAACTCAATTAATCATTTCAGTAATCAGTCCAAATGCTATTTGTTTTATTTCACATTTTATTTATTTATTTTTTAATTTTTGCATTTTGTCAATTATATCACTAAATGTATAGCATTTGCATTAAAATAAATAAAAAACCTTATTCATTATAATAAATGTTTATAAAAAATAGTATAAATAATTGAACAATATCTATTATGTAAATTCTACTTTTAATAAATACATTATAAATTATATATATATATATATATATATATATATATATATAATGATATTTATTATTGATATTAAAAGTAGAATTTACATAACAGATACTGTTTAATTATTTATATTAAAATATAATTTACATATATAAATAATGCAAATAATTAACATAATACAAATTACTTGCAAAAATGGGAAAAAGGTATGAACTGTACTCTAAATGAAGAGCTTAAATGAGCAGGTCGTCAAACAGATCATTAGCATATTGTGATTCCAGCTCAAACACAAAGCCTGCGGGTTAGCAGAGTAATTCCATCAGAGAGATATGAAGTACTACAGTTAATAATATATCAAGCTCATCACTTTAGTGCTCAATAAATGCCACAAACCTCTTGGCTGATTTACTGCAATTTACTGTGTTTTACTCATCCATCTCAACCATTGTCACGCAGCGACTGGACGACTTCAAGAGGAACGCAGGACATTCCGGGAGGAATTCTGGGAAGTTTGCAGCTTGAACACAGCATATGTGCTGGTAAAAATAGCACTGCGCTTCAAAATAAAAGTCAATGACAACTGAGTGGAAATTAATAAATGTTTATACTGAGCATATGGAGTGTGTGGTTGTACAGCAGACTGACAAAACACACACACACACACACACAAGCTCTTTCTGTACTCGTTAAATCAACACAAATGAGACTGAACTTTAGGCCTGTGACTGTCAAATCACTGTAAATTCATCTGGAGAAGTGTGTGTGTGTGTGTGTGTGTCTACAGATCCCCATGAGCTAATTATGGAAAACTACACACACACACTCTTCTTCTCTGGCTTGTCAGCATGACACCATCACATCAGCAAAGTCTATTTTAAACGATGCTACATTTGAATATTCCATTCAGAATAATGAGCTGCTTCTAAACAGTGAAGTGACATGATGTCACACGCATGATGACACGCAGAGAACATAACAACCAATCAGTTTCCCTTCATGGACGGATGTTTATACAGTGTGTGTGTGTGTGTGTGTGTGTGTGCCTGTCCTGGTGAAATATCTAAATATGATACACTTATAATGAATGAACATTCTAGAGAGACAGAGACACTGGATGCACTACATTCATCCACTGGAGAATATAGATACTGCACTCTATTTATAAACTGAACTTCCTGCATTTGATAAAATACATAAATCAGTTTTGCTAGAATCACAGATGGCCTGAGCTCATTCATACCAACAAATACCTTGAGCACCACTGCATATTCTGCATTTTCAGAATTGAAATATTCTGAAATTACATTAGGAGATAGAAAGAAACTTAATAAGCAGGTTTAATTTTGTGTGTAGAACAGAAACCGACGTCTTAATTCACACGAGCCTCTACTGCAGAAGAAATTACTGTATGCCAAAACATATGCTTCTGGGACTAAATCTGAAAAATTAAACAGAATTGAAGCCCTGAATGATGAACTATGCCAGCCATTAAAATTACTGGTAAACAAAAGCGGAAAGAGGGTTACTGTAGTTAACTAAAACTAGAAATAATAATGAAAAAATGAATTAATAATAATTATAACTATTAATTAATAATAATTACTCCCTGAGGTCGACGGTCACGCCGGCGTGACCAGCTTCTTTTTTTCTTATCAGTGCAAAAGACACTAAAAATACTTGATTTTGGTCACACGCAAATTAAGGAAAATAAAAAGTTCTCTCCGCGAACTGCTTTTAGAAATGCGTCACTAAAACAAACTGAAACTCTGCGAAAATGCATATCTATAGAAAGCTTGAAGTGTCTACTGTTAAATGCAGTAAGTCATGTTGAAAAAAAATATTCTTTGATAAAGTAATCAGTGTAGTTTCAGTAGTTTCTCAGTCTGATCTAATTATTTTTAATGTGACCACCCCCACGAGCCACTTTCGCTGTCATCACAATCGTCCACGTGAGACGCGCGACATGTAAACACCCACATCATCTCGCGTGTGCAAAGCGTCTCATGACGTTCATATAGTTCACGTCGGCTTCTGTTTGTTTCTGGAAGAAGAGAGGAATAACCCATGCAGGATTTACCTCAAGAAGTGCTATAATATAACAGAAAAAAGACAGCTGAAAGGAATATCAGATGAATTTACCTCAAGATGCGGCGTGCACGCTCATTCTATTAAGTAAGTAGTGTTTATTTTTTTGCATTAGTTTGCGTGGCATAAACTTGAATTCATTTACTGGTTTGTTTTTCTCTGAACTATAATTCTTGACTAAAAGGTTTTGAAATCGAGTAAAACATTTTGAATATGACAGGCACTTCACTGTATCTAAATTTGCTGTTTATACGCTCTATGTAATAGACTATAAAACAATACGATAATATGAGTGCATACGATGAATGCTACAAGTCTAAGAATGTTTAGACCATATTATTAATACTCCATTCACAAATATATTTTAGTCACTTCTACAGTTGTTTAACATCCTAAACAATAATAATTTGTTTCTCTACGATTCTCTAAGATCATTTTACGATAGCATGCGCCGGTCTATGACTACAAAATCATATTATATAAATATATAGGCTGCATATACTGATATTAACATGCTTTTTTTGTTTTTGTTTTTTAGTGATCAGAAACCTGCTCCACAGATGAGTCTCTGTTTTCCTCTAAGAGCGCTGTACCAACATCAGATGTTCAACTACACTGATATTCTCTGGTAAAACAAGCTCCTTGAATACTGATGGTGATTATTTTTTCTTGAATCCATGAAAAGTAGCAGCAAACACATAAATATCAGGTATGATATCTACAGGTTTCATTTGTTGAACAGTTTTCAGGAATGCCTCAGTCTGTTCACATCTCTGTTAGATCATGTGCTCAATAATGTGTCTTTGACCTTCATTATGTATGTTTTAATTATACTGTGTTGTAAATAAAAAACAAATAGTTTTTTTCAATCTCCTCACATTCTTTCTTACCTGCCTCTTAGTCACAGTCACTAATGGGTCATTAGGGGAGGGGTCTTTGTCTCTTCAGATGAGAATCACTGAATATTAATGGCCATCGTCACTCCCTCGCATACAGGCTTTCAGTCAAAAAAATGTATTATTAATAT
>JAUMHE010000082.1:16773840-16784445 GCA_032359235.1 Enteromius mattozi | reverse complement strand
AGAGAGAGCGATGTAGAACACGTCTCCCTCCAGGCCTAATTGAGCTCTCTCTCGCTCACAAATGAGCATAACCTTCGCTCTCAGACTCACACATCCCTCAAACACGTTCCTTTTGTTTTATTAGACCCAGCAGAACCACTGAGATCTGCTTTTGATTTCACAATTTAAATCAAAAACTGTAAAAGTTACGTTGACAGAGCAACAAATTAGTTGCAGTAGTTTTAGGACTAAATGTGAAGCAAATGTAATACAGTATTTAAATTCAGCAACATTTTACAATGAGAAGGCACATAAATGGTATTTTATTTATTTATTAATTAAATATTTGATTGATTAATTTCCAAAAAAAATAAAATAATAAAATTTAAAGCAATATTGCTATATTGTTTAACATTTAATAACAACAATAATAATAATAATAATAATAAATAAATAAATAAATAAGAACATATTTAATAATATTATATTTGTGAATCAATATTACAAAATAATGTTTTTATTAATATTATCAGATTATTTTTCTTTAATATTTTCTTTTTAAAGCAACAATGTTATTTTGTTTAATATTTGTATAATAATACTACTAATAATATTTTAGTCATCAAAATAATAATTATTAATATTAATATTATTTTGTTTATTATTGTAATTCAGCAACATTTTACAATGAGAAGGCACATAAATTGTATTTTATTTATTTATTATTTATTGTTTCATTTCCAAAGAAATATTTTTAAAGCAATGTTGCTATCTTGTTTAATATTTAATAATAATAAAAATAATAAATAAGAACACATTTAATAATATTTATATTTATGAATCAATATTATAAAATAATGTTTTTAGAGATAATTTTTTTTACAGCAAAATTGATATTTGTTATATATATATTTTTAATAATAATAATATTTTAGTTATCAAAACAATTATTGATATTAATATTATTTTGTTTATTATTAATATTTTTTATTTTACAGTCAAATATTGTTATATCAGTTTTTCTTATTTCGTTTAATAACAATAACAATAATATATTTTTGTCCTATTAATTATTTTATAATATTAATATTATTTTGTCTTTATCTTTATTTTACAGCCAAATACTGTAATAGCAGTCTTTCTTGTTTAGTTTAATAAGAATAATAATTAGCATTATTAGTAGTAGTATTTTATACATTATTATAATAATTATTTATACTTTTAGTCATATTATCTTATAATGAAAACTTTGGGATAAATTGTGCAGTAGGATAAAAAGTCACCATAACAGAGTTTATTTAGTAATTAATGACCAGCTGACTATTATCATCCCGTCTTCCATTGTTCACCCATACTGAAAGCTCCACCTCAATCACACCACATTGGTGGAGGCTGAAGATGACATCACTGCTCAAATAAAGCCATCAGTGTTTTGAAAGCACTTTCCAGAGCTCATAAATTTAGCTGATTATTATTTTTTGTGTGTGTGCAGATCTATCCAGAATACAAGCCAGAATTGCTCTCTTTCTCTCTTTTCTTCTTCTCGGTTTATTGACAGGGAGTGGCACAGGAAGTGTAAAGTACTAATCCTGCTGCTGGATGCTGTGTAACCGAAAAGCCTTCAGATAATTGTGTCCAATTACAGATGTGTGATGCTGAAGATAAGGTGATGTCTAAATATCATCTGCGTCACAGTAATGAAGAGTGATAAAACACTGCAGCATCAGCAGAAAGGCTCTGTATCACCAAGAAACGTCCGTGACACGAGAAAACCTACAGTGCTACATGACATTATAATATGAGTATGCAATTCCAGAACGCACTGCAACAAGTTCTGTGAACAAACATCCATGTAAGACTATGAGTGTTACACGTATGACAGACGTTCATGTAAATATCAGCGGGCAGATGTTGCTCTATAATCTCCAGGAGTTTGAAATGAAAATATGTGACAGGCTTCTGGGTGATTTGAATAAAAGTAAAGGCAAATATCAGGTGAATCGCTGCTACGAAATTAATGAGTGTGAATCATGGGAAATGGCTGTGTGTGTGTGTGTGTGTGTGTGTCCTTCATCACAGCATTTTAATTGCTGTTTCACACAGCAGAGTAACACCTCTGCTCTTCTCTCACACACACACACACACATTAACTTACAGTAGTTGGAGATATTCCATAGATGTATTTGGCTTTTACACACAGCTAGTTATAAATATTATGAGACTTTTCTTAATTAAATTTTTATTTTATTTAGTTGTTTTGTTTATTTATGTACATTGTTAGTATATAAATACAGTTTTTTATATAACAAAAAAATATTTCCTAAAAGTGCACATACTACTATATACACACACACACACATATATATATATATATAACTAAATTGAAATTTTAAACAAAATATGAAAAAAAAAACTATTGAAAATATAACAAAATTATCATTATTATAACATTTATTATTATTATTGTTTTATGTTATAACAGTATATATATATATATATATATATATATTTCTTGTTTGTTTTATTAATTAATTAATTAATATGTTAATATTTTAAATATTAATAAACATTACTCTCTCAGTCTCTCTCTTTCTATAACATACCTTTAATTCATAATATATGGAAGACAAAAAATTTAATAAATGTTTATATTGTAACATTTATATATGCACATAGATTTTAATTAACTGTAGATTTTTTAACAATTTTACACATTAATTAATAAATGAATTAAGTTGTTTATTATTTTCATAAAAAAAGATTTTGGTTAGATTGTGGTTATCTTAATTCTGATGACAGACCTGAGCCAGAAATGTAGTTCAGTAGAAACACACACACACACACACACACACACACGCACACAAAATAGTCCTGATGCAGCGAATTACAGGAACAGAATGTGATGTGAGTTGAGCTGAACAGTACTATACAGTATCTTTGAGGGCTTTACACTTCAGATCAAAAGCTTTTTAACATCATTAACTTTTCAGCGCACATTTTTTCAGGAGAGGCTGAAGCCACAATAAAAGTGTGAAGACTCCTGATGTAAACGGCTTTCAGAGAGACGACTGAAAGCGAGCAGCGCTCCAGTAACGGAGCCGTTCCGATGAATAAACGAGTCTCGGCTCCAATTAGTCCAGAGCTCTGACGGCCTGCTCCTTATTAACTCGAGCGATGACAGCGAGACTTCCCAGCGCCACTCATCCAGTGTCATGCTATACAGGCCACAGAGAGCAGAGCTCCATGAGAGCAAGCCAGACATTATTCAGAGAGATGAGAGGAAGCGGCGCAGGAAAGAGAAGTAGTTAAACTAGTCACAGGAGACTGCAGTTTCCATGCAACCGGCCTGATGGACGCATCTGAATAAGACAGGACAGCTAGAGTCAAATCACTGCGTTTAGCATACTACCACTGAGATTTCTCTCCGATACTAGGAATATTTGGCATGTATGAGATGCATGCATGTACTGCATTTACCTACACGTGCAGGACATATTGTACTTTCAATTTCTGATTTGATATATAAACGGAAGTTGTCCGATCAGAACATCTGATCTCAGACTAATGTTACAGTTTCTGTATGTATGTATGCGCTGTATGTATGCATAATATATATAGCTAGCTATTCTAATAGCAATTTGAATGTTTTTGTTATACATTAAAGAATGAAAAATTGTTCTATTTTCTATTGTTATAGAAAAAAGGAAAAAAATTACTAAAGGAATATACAGTATAATGCATTATGTCTTAATAAATATATTACATGTATTAGTACAATATTTAAATGCATATATATATACTGTATATAGGATAACAAAATTGGATTAAAATGCACAAATAAACAAACAAATATATGAATAGTTAATATATTAATAAAATACAAAAAAATACTAAATGGATATTTAATGCATTATTTTTAAATAAATATATTACATATATATATATATATATATAGGATAACAATTATTTTGTGCTTCTGCAATTTTTACACAAAAGTAAAATGCAAAAATAAATAAACAAATATATAAACAAGTTTAAAAAATCTTAAATATTAAAATGTATTACATTTTAAAACACATAATATAATATATTATAAATCTGCAACAGATGGCATAGTGTTATAAAATAGTAAAAACCTTATACAATATTACAAAAGCTAGTAATAAAATATTGCATACACTTTAGTATGCTAATTTTATACTAAACTGGATTAAACGTGCAAAATAAATATAATAAATATATGAATATTTAAAATATATATACATTTTAAAAAATATTAAAATATATTATAGTTTTAATATATATATGTGTATGTTTTATAATATTATAAACAAATACAACTTTACATTTAGCAACAAAAAAGAGCAAAAATGCAAAAAAGAGAACACATTTACTTATATATTAAGCAAAATAATGACAATATATAAAATACACAAAATATTAGGTTAGTTTTTAAGCTTCATGTGCATGCATGTGTTTGAGGATTGACTCTCTGCCAAGAAAATGTTTGTCAGGTTATCAACTCAAATTAGCCAAGCAAAGCTAGTCATTTTAATTGCATTCAGTGCAGGTTCATCTGTGCTTACATTAAATGATTACAGCATTAGTACTGCCCTTTCTTCTTTCTATGAATGAAAGCAGCCAAAACTTCACGTCAAAGCTCATTAGGAGCCATTGATTTATTCCCTGCTGCATCCAGCGCTCATCAGAAATAATGAGCAGTTTTCGCTGAATATTTGCAGCATATGGTCTCACACTGAAGTGAGGGAACAAATTAAAACTACATTTCAAAGTGGCCTTACTCGATATTAGCATGGCGATCATGAATGCGAGTGATGAGACTTAACAAGCCTCATCTTTGCTTTGCTAACAGCTGCTAATTTGGGTTCAAGCGACTGCGTTTGAGAAGCAGCACAGGATCTGTGACACAAACTATCCTTCAAACTCATACTTTTCTTTTCATTCGCCCATACCTGATTTCAAATCTCATTTTCCATCTGTAAGACCGCGGCTCTGGCCTTCCCAGATGGGTGTAAATGGATGAGGTTTGTCCTCTTGACAGCTTTATTATGCGGACAGAAGGATAATGCTTCTTTTACAGTAGGAAATAAAGGCAGGGCCTTGAGTGAATCTCATCTCTGAGCTGAGAGCAGATCACCGACAATCTCACCTCAGTGCCTTCATCTTCATATGAGAGCGACTGCAATCCAACAATACAGCACTGGAAAGAGAAATCATTTAAAAACCACGCATCTCTCTTTCAGAAATCCTATGGCAGCACATCACTGAATGTTAATGATACGCTACAGATGCATGTGTCTGAATCATATCATATCAACCATATATATATATATATATATATATATATATATATATATGTTTGTTTACTTGATTTGCAGACAACATGAGGTTGTATTCTTCCCTATTCAAAAAGAAAGCTTATTTTCTATTCCATCTTTTAAAAGTAGGCCTGCTAAACAGTTATTTGTTGTTTCTACTGAAAATAAAAATGTTTTGATGGCAGATTTAACATTTATTCAATCCATCTTGAGTAACTTCCCAATAGCATTGTCACTAAAATAATATATTCTCCTCAATAAACAAAACATTATTACAAAATAAATAAAAAAATAAAATAAAAAATGTGCGGTCTTGTTCAAAGCAAAATTTCGGCTACACTAACATCAAGTAAATAAAATAAAATCAAATAAAATCTGAGCAACACAACAGCAGCAATGCTTTTCTGCCAAAATAAAATGTAAAAATGTACGTAATATTATAATAAAATAAATTGTGTAATATTATAACGCATAAATAATAATATATGTAAAGTATGCATTTGGCTAAATAAAATTAAAAATAAAATATATTTACATATTTTCAGGAAAGGTTGATGTGTTTTTAACAATGTATTCAATGTAACAATGTTCTTTTTTAATGTAAACAGTTACATTTGCACTTGTGCTTGGTGCTGATAGTGCTGCAGAAATGACATCAACTTCAAAACATTTATAATATCAGCCATCATCATATCAGTTATCAGGTTTAACATGAGTAATTATAGACAATCATTACTGGGCTTTTGTCCTTAAAGCGTTTTAACTGAACGACCTGAAGATGCTCTCATTAGCAGCTACAGACACACAGTGTGTGTGTGTGTGTGTGTGACACTCCCCATGATCTATGTCACTGTTTATTCTGTTCTCTTGGCAGCCGTAACTGAGCAACAGAAGTTACTGCAGGGCAGCACTGAGATACATGAGAGACAGTAAATCTGTCCATACATCCATCCATCACACGCTGTGGTCAGATTTGACACGAGTGACCCTTAACATCCAGCTAAAGTCCTCCTGCCCTGTGTCCCTCCGAACAAGAGCAGAGGAGCCCCAGAATCCTCTTCTGCTTCATATAAAGCTCGTTGAAGATGACGGATATTGGCTCATTAAGCCTAATGAGGTCCAAGTGCAGTGCAGATTTTAATGAAGTGCAGGGTGGAGCCACAATGATGTAATTCAGCCCACGAACAAACACAGAACCAATCAATCCAGTCACAAAAACAATACACAAACAACCGCAGCTATTACCAATCTGACCTTGTGTTACGAGTTAAATAAACAAGATGGGTCATCCCACCTAGATCATTTTTATGTCAATTACTATATTTTCTGTAATATAATGCACATTGCTTTTATCATCTGTAGCATGTGTTTCAAAGCCACTTATATAATGCAATTAATGTCAAGCAACCAAAACACATTTGGATGCGGCCCGAATGAGAGAAGTATTTCAATAGCAAATACTCCATACGGATGTCATTTCAGGTTTGAAGTTTGTCGTTTATAATAAATGTTGTTTAAAATAAATGCCACTATTAATTTTACTTATATTTTCATTCCTGTTCTGTTTTGAATGCAATTAAATTGAAAGGATTGTTCTGTGTACAGATGCATCTTTATAGTGTTATAATGTTCGTAACATTTGTAATTTGACCTTGTTCTTGATGTAATATGATTTATACGCTGATGTCACTTACTGTACACAAATGACATCTCAACAACGATATTATTTTACCTAGTCCTACTTCCAGAAAATATGGTATGCAACAAACAATGAACATAAAATGCTGCCAAAAAAATTTTACAAATAGACAACAAAAATTATTTATAAGAAGCAAGCAAAAATGTCTAAAAGCAGTCTTATACTTTAACATTTATAAATAAATATATAAATCACATTAACATTATAATGAAAACCACAAATTTGGAAGCAATGCTCACTTTGAAAACGGAGCAAAGGCTTTCCTATGTCCTGCCTACAAAAGAACCAAGAAAACCTTAGAACTTGCTTTTTACCTTATTACCATTGGTCCCTCGCTCCCCTGCTTTAGTGAGTGATGTAGCACAGCTCAGGATCAATAAAAGAGTTTTCTACCTGATGAGTGATTAAGAATGGTTAATATGGACAGAACTGCTTTAGATCTGTTTGGCCTTTAAATCAGCGCTTCACTCCAGCCTGAGTACATCTCTCTCAGCGGGACGACATAAAACCACCATAGTAGGGAAAGACAAAAGTCAAGTCTAAAGTATATACATATACAGATTTTCCCATACATTGATTTATTTGTGGCGGGGCGCCACCGCCTGCTACCATCAGTTTCCGCATCTTTCAGCAACTTTCAGACCGTTTTGGTGGCATTTTTCCATAAGAGGTGTATACTGACAAACCTAGCGACTATTCTGATAAAAAACTATCGTTTAGTTGGAAGATGTGGCCATTTCTGCCCCGCGAGTGTGAGGTCTAACTCTCCTGGCACAGTGTGGCAGAAAAATAGCACTACCAGTTGGCCGTACCGCAGCACATTCGTTAATAATAAAGGCGTACAAAACAGCGCTTCCAAGCACCTGTCGCTTATTGACTGTTTGGACTTTTAAATATAAAAAGAATTCATCTGTTAATATGATCATAGTTTGTTACTCAGACGCAGGCAGCGCGCAGAATGAGACAAAACACCGACATAGCCAAAACCACTGCATATAGTCACTTATTAGTGTACGTTAAGTTTGATGTATATTGATTTTATCAGACGATGTCGCGATTATAAATCAGGATTTAAGGAGTACAGTGAGAGGGATTCCTGTGTAGTATTAATGTTTACTATTTATACTTGTTTTATGTATGATTACATGACCCTGCCTGTCTGCTCATGCTCTGTGTTTCACAATAAACAGCCTTGCACATAAATCCGCACGCCTCCTCGTGACAGTTTAGTCCATTTTCTCTTTGTTCATTTATTTATTTATTTTAGTATAAATATTATTTTTAGTTCTTTTCATGGTTATACAGTAAAAATTGTGACAGGCCACACCAGTGTGTTAAATATAGTTGTAAAAATATGTTCTATAAAATATTATTCAACTTAATAATAATAATATTTTTATTATAAGTCAAGTCTCACATCAACTTTCCATCTAAATTTTCATCTACAGGTCAAATAGCAATAAGTTTCTTTTAAACACTTCACAGGCACCATAAAACATTTAATGACTATCAGAGATATTTTAAGTATTTGTCTGAGGTCAGATTAGCGGCTGATGGCTGTGCGTTTCTTATTTCAGCCTGTTCTCTAGTCTTACATTTCTTCTTCCGCACCTGATCACTGCATCTCATTCCTGACCTGGTGTCTCATTACTGAAACTTCTCAATCAAGGTCGTGCCACCCTGACCCCATCCACCCTAAAATATGACCATAACGCTATGAGCTCAGAAGATAGCGGCCATCATGAGCATCAATGCTCATGTATTAGCATACAAAGTTTGTTTTGGATCCAAAACATGGTGTGTTTTATAACTGATTAGAAGAAGTTACTGATGGTTTGAAGTTAAGGTTAAAAGCCCAAGTTGATGTGCCTCTCTAGCATTTCTGCAGTGTTTCTCAGACACATGCCAGTCAATGGGCAGCCAAGTGTGTCGTCCTCGATTAGCCGAGCTGACAGGCGTCATGCGGCATCAGTCATTTCATTACACTCACCCTTTCACCCGTTCACCTGCCTCACTCTCAGAGTCACCTTCAGACGGGAAGCACACGGGAAACTAGAGCTCGCTGGGAGCCAGTAAATCATCACTGTCCGTTTAGGGTTGACCTGGCGAGGGTTCAGTGCAGGTAAACTGACCCATAAACTGTTCTGGCTAAGAGATCATCACTTTAACCATATATATATATTCAGAGAGACAGCATGAGATGAATCAGAATCAGAAAGAGATTTAATGCCAAGTATGTTTGCACATACAAGGAATTCGTTTTGGTGTCACAGCTTCCAGTACACAGAGACAACAACAACACAAAGAAGAATAAAATAAAAACAAAAAACAATAATACATTTAAATAAATAAATTGTATGTACAGGTGTGGATATGGATATGGATAAAATAGAAATAGTATAAAATAATGATTAGAAATAATAATAAGATGTACTATAATGTAGGGTGATAAAATAAACATCAGGTTATTGCACATATTATTCTTGCACAGTGGGTTGTAATCAATGTTACATTGTAATTCAGTGTAACACAATATTTCTGTACAAATTCAAACAACATGCTTATTCTGACATGTACATATTAAAATATATAAAATAATAAAATAAGGGAGCATATTTAATTTTACAGTTTTAAATTAGTAAAAAAAAAGTATATAAAACCTAGGATATCTCTCTCTCTCTCTCTCTCTATATATATATATATAAATAATTCTATTAATTTTATCATTACCATTACTATTATGAAATGCATTTTTAGAAACTAATACTTTTAAGGATGTAAAGGATAAATTAAATTGATTAAAAGTGACAGAAAAGTAATTTAGATTTCTGTTTCAAATAAATGCTGTTCTTTTGAACTTTCTATTCATCTGTGAATCCTGAAAAATAAAATGTATCACGGTTTCCATAAAAATATTCAGCACCACAACTGTTTTCATTTATAATTCTCAGAAATGTTTCTTAAGCAGCAAATCATCATGTTAGAATGATTTCTGAAGGATCATGTGACACTGAAGACTAGAGTAATGATGCTGAAAATACAGCTGAACATCACAGAAATAAATTACACTTTAACACAGATTCACATAAAAACAGTCACTGTGAATTTTAATAATATATATATATATATATTAGTGGTGTCAAAATTAGGGCGTTAACGCATGCAATTAATTTTTTCAGATTAATGCGTTAAAAATATTTTTAGAGCGTGCACTCTTCAAATACATGCACAAAGATACCAGTGTAACGATCAGCTGGATGTGCCAGCCCAGCTCTGGATGGCACTCCAGCGCCACGTGAACTCTATGTGTTTTGTGTTTGTTTTCATTCTTGGATTCATATCAATAACCTCTTGTCTCCGCCCATCCTATATGTTGTCATGGTTTCTCATTCATGTCTCCGCCCACTCATTTGTTTTCATAGTCATTCATTCAAGTCTCCACCCACTGACCTACTTCCTATGTGTATAAATTCCCCAGCTTTATGGATTCATCTATATTTAATTTAGAATCTGTCTGATAACTTCAATTTCAATTTCTGTATATTTCTGCTGAAGTGCACAAGTAAATATGACATTTATTATAATGGG
>JAUMHE010000082.1:16719162-16735113 GCA_032359235.1 Enteromius mattozi | reverse complement strand
ATCAAACCTGTTATATATATATATATATATATATATATATATATATATATATATATATACATTTTTTTTTTTTTTTTACTATATATATATGTATATATTTTTTTAATGCATCTGGCAAATGCATGAATTATATGTCATATTTTTCACCCCACGCACGTCTCCATTTTATGCAAATTACATGTATTACAGATTGTGCCGTATTCAAATGAGATTCTTTTTCATATCAACTGTTTCTTCTACAAACATTTAGTGGAGTGCAAATGGAGATTTATGCAAAATTTCTTGAAAAAGATACCACATATGGTTAATAATTAGAAATCAGAGATCTCAATATGACCTCTAAATGAAATATTTCTCATTATATCACCTCTGTATTCTTACTAGAACACTAACTATTGACACATTTGTATCTATTTTATTTCTCCAACCGCTCGGTTCTGTGTTGTGTCCATGTTTTGAGACGAGGCCCAGAGACCTGTGATCTATATTACAAAATCAAGGCCAACAAAGAGCACATAGACAGAGCAGAAGTCCAGAGGATTCCCTCACTGTCTGTTTCCACACACACACATATAAAACAGCACACCTCCCTCTCATACACAAGATCTTCTATTCTCCTCACAGTAGTTCTGCTCCAAATCCTACTGAGATGCCTTGTCTCTGCTGACTAACCAGGCAGCATACTAACTGAAAACCTCAGGCAAAAACTACTGAAGTTCTGCACTGATTTGGGGGAAAATCTGCAGAAGTCTGCAGTACAGCAAACATGGTTAAATTCAGTGCAGAGAGTGATTCAGCTCTTTCTTGCTGCAGAAAGAATCACAAATCCGTCATAATATTTAATGAACAAACACTTAAGAGAACATCTGATGAAATGCACAGGGAGCTAAAGTCTGTATACACCAAGAACTAGAATGATATCTGTATTAGCACACACATCAACTCATTTATTAGTTGGAAACAAAAGATAATTACGAAAGTGATTCCAAACATATTTTATTTTGTGTTGTTTATGGGCCAGCATTGCTATTGTTAACTAATAAAAGTAATTAAAATTTAAATTTAAAGTTTAAATAAAAAATAATTAAAAAAACAACTGCACAATGAAGTAATAGTGTGAAAGTCACATAGAAATATTTAAAAAAAATTGCAAAAGCACATAAAAATTACAAATTTACAAAGAAAGAAAGAATAAGAAAAAAAATAATAAAAGAATTTGATTTATCATTCTTGATGTGAAGGTTTTACATTAACATGGAGCTAAGCTAAAGATTCCCGCTCTAGTAACCTGTAGTAAAATACACTGCACTTAAACAGAATAAAAGAATATAATATACTCCATTTTATGATTAGACTACTTATTCATATTTATTGTACTAAATGAATTATGGTAATTTAGTAATATTATTTAGTATATAGTACATTTAGAATCACATTAATTTTCTTCATTTCTGCAGTGCATTCTGGGACTGCTTTCGCACATGCAATGCTGCATTAAAATCTAGTAAAAGAAGGGGTGCTCACAAAGTGGCTTTTAAAATTCTGTCTAGTAAGGCAGAACACTAGGTGTTGAAACAGAACGACTCTTTGTGTCACCTCGCTTATTTTCCATATCATTTTGTCTCTGGCTGTCTCCTGCTCTCCATGCGTCGCTCAGTAACTCTCTCCTCCTCAGGGACACGGAGGCCGAGAGCAGCTATAATCTGCAGTCAAATTGGGCCATCAGTGAGAACTCTCTCATATTTAGCTCTCATTGGACACTGTTGCCCTCTGAACCCGTGCCAGGGCTGAGACACCTTCAAGAAAGCACTCAAAACAGCATTGCTCAGAGCTTGTCTTTCTCAGACGAGCACGACTGTAAATAGATGAGAAGCCTGGCAGATACTCAAACATGGAAAGCGATAACCATCGGGTCATGTGAGACAGAAGCTGGGCTGAAACCCAAAAACAGACACAACCGGACCGTTCCTTAGACTTAAAATGCATGTGAGGTCATCAGGGTCATCAGAGGCTTGTGTTGACCAAGATAAGGACAGGAACAAGTACTGTAGGACGCAGTACGTCTTTCTTAAGACACTGGCCTGATGGGGTTTGAGATATCAGGCTGCTTATACACTCATCATCCAATAAAATGACTTTCACATCTGATGCCTTCAAATACAATTTCTTAAGGTCAGTTTTCATCTTTTTCGCCACAAAAATGAAGCATTTAGCTCTGCTTCAGCACAAATGAAGAGCAAAACGCATGCATTAAAGATCACCAATGCTTTTTCCATGCATTCAATGCATTTATAAACCCAACATCATCAAAACTGCCCCAGGGAATGATGGGAAATGTAGTTGTGTGTCTTATAAAACCTTCTAGGTCTAGTATTCCCTGGCAAGCGACAAAATGTGCCATCAGCAGATACAATAACTAAATAATTTAAAGAATTCAATAAATCAAATTTACATATTTTGAAAAGCCTGTGGTCACAATATTCCTTCACTGTGGTGGCGATTATTAAATATGAATATTTTTTTTTCCATACATACACTTCTGTTTACTAAAACCTTGAGACTTCAGAAATGATGAAGAAAAATGAACGTTGAGCAACGATACAGACTTGAAACACTTGATTTGATATTTGAAAGTGTGATTTAAAGTGCTGTTTATCCAGACGGGCCTCGAACGAGAAAAAGAAAACACGGTGAGACACAATCTCCTGCAAATTGGATTGTGAACTAGCACTCAGCCTCGTCAACGGCGCATTCACGTCCTGAATAAGTTCACTTTGGTGAATTTGTCATCCATAAAAGCACAGGGACATGTTTGTGAATAACTGTGAAAAATGACTAGCCATCCCTGATGTGTTTTCATCAGGCAAAACCACGCAAAACAATCACGTCTGTGTGTTTGTTCCTTTTTCTATCAGCGCTCTCTGTTCTTTTCATCTGTCTCTCTCATTGTTGGTCACTTCTCTTAATGCACCATTATCAGAGAAAACCAAGTGGACTTGCTGATAATGTTCCTGCTCTCGTTTCTCTCTTGTTTTCCCATCCGTTCACACCTTGATTGGGTTGTGAGGGCTCCATTAGGAGTGTGAACCCAGAGGCTGTGTTTATGCCACTGCGCCGTGAGACCCTCGCTAGGGTGCAAATGTAGTCACTCGATTACATGCCCCCTGTGCCGTACAAGCCCTCTCCAGCTGGGCTCATTTACACTTCCCAAATAATAAAGGTCTTCATTACCTACACTTTCACTAGTTTATATGGCTCTCTGATGTCCACTTATAATGTTAATGTTAGTTGTAATTTAGGTTTTCGGGACCATTTCCATCCTCTTTGTTTTTGTTATTGCACTTCTGTAGTTCAATATGCAGATGAGCTCTACTGTGATTGGCTGAACTCTGTGCATAAAGTGCATAAACATAAGTGTAAATCTAAAACGCTAAAACAATAATAAATAATACATTTGCTTTTCTAGGAAAAATGTTCATTTGAATTCATTTTAATGTGAATTCATTTGATTTGTTTTTTAACTGTACGTCTATAAGTCCAATATGCAACTGAGCTCTAATGTTTAAATGATTTGCACTTACAAATTATATATATTTTAATTATATACATTTTTGCTCATATCTCACAATTGCAACATTATTTTTCACAATTGTTACTTTATTTCTTTATTTATGTTTTTAAACATTTTCTCACAATAATCTATTATTATAATTATTATTATTATTATTATTTTAAGGCTTCAATGCCAAATAAAAAGGCAGGACTAAATGGAAATTACAACAATTTTAACAATTTATAAGACTAAATAATACATATATATGTATATATATATATATATATATATAAGGTTCTTGAGCTCTTTTGTTTGTTTGCTGCATTTCAAAATTATTTCAATTATGCACAATGATTCATGTATGAATAAATGTATTGCAACTGCATTGCAATCCTGCATTCAAATTGCAGTTATGCATCCTACTGTACCTTAATTCAAATGAAGAAAATGAACTGTAATTTAAAAGACATTCTCAGATCAGTTTTGATTTACATGCGTAAATTTAATTGCATTTTGCTTCCATGCCAAATAAACTAATTATAATAGGGTTGATAATATGTTGTTATTTCCACGCAACACTTAATGGTTTTGACACTGAATCTTCTGTCATGACTAGAAGCAGACAGAGTCAAACAGACGAGTTGCATTTCAAAACCATTCCATTTATTGTCCAAATAACAGACAATACGTCAAAACGTCTTGATCTCTGAATCTTCAAGCATGGTAACAACACATGACCTCTCAAGTTCAGTAGTCTGGACTGCACAATACGTCCGTAAAAAAATACATGCAAATCAGAAACCGAAACCCGCCGTCGAAGTGGATTTTTTTCCAACGCTGCCTGAACGTGATCAACATGATCCCTCACATTTTACAGCCGTGTGCTTCCTGTGCCCATCTCTGTCTGAACGGAAACGTCTGCTGTAACCAGATTCTGGCCGGCAGATCAATATCTCAGCAGCGTCGATCATGTCTGACCACATACATGAAACCATGTGATTACATAATACTGATGTTATGTTTGTGTAATTGCCCAAACATTTAATACTGGCAACTGAACCCAGGATATCGGCGCTGAATGAAAGAAGAAACTGTTTGTAAATTACACTGGACACATCATCATTCAACTTATCTACTCACTAAATCAATTCTATTAGACACAAAACAACGTAAAGTCTCAGTTTTACAGTTAATGAAACTAAAACTATATATTTACTGACTTATTCATATAGCACTGAAAGGGCCTTATGATTATGATAGGGCCATATATATATATATATATGTATTGATTGCAACCATTTTTAAACACAGTCCCTCATTTTTAGGGGCTCTAATGTAATTGGACAAATAAATATAATCATAAATAAAATCTTCATGTTCATTTTTAATATTTTGTTGAGAATCATTTGCATACAATCACTGTCTAAAGTCTGGGGCTCAAAGACATCAGCAGAGACTGGGTTTCCTTCTTTTTGATGCTTATCAGACCTTTATCTCTATACACTTCAGAACTGATCCAGCTGTTTCTGTCTTCTGTCTCATCATCACTAAACAGCACTAACCCAGAGCCACTGAAAGCCATGCTCATCTTCACACTGCTCTGTGTTTCTCAGATGATGTTATGTGCTTTGATCATGAGCAGTTCCAAGCCTTCTCCAGACTTTTTCTTCCCATCGTTCTGTTACAGGTAGATCTTAATTTTAGCCATCCAAAGAGTGCTCTGACTTTTTTTAGATGCTTTTTTTTTTTTGGCAAATCCAATCTGTTCTTGTTTGGACCTTGTGGTGAAGCCTCTGCTCTGGTGAAGTCTTCTCTTGACAGAGACACATCTGCCTCCTGGAGAGTCTTCCTCTCTTGGCTGGATGTTGAAAGGGTTTTTCTTTACCATGAACAGGATTCTTTGATCATTTTATGCCATTTTTATTTTGCTGAGCTAACCAGTGCATTCTTTTTGTTTCCTCAGAATGTAGCAAACTGTTGATTTGGCCGTTCCTAATGTTCCTGCTATCTCTCTCTGATGGATCTGTTTTGGTTTTGAAGCCTAACAACTGTCTGTTTCTCTTGTATGGAGAGCTCCTTTAACAGCACAATGTGGGTTCACAACAACAGCTTCCAAATGCAAATGGCACACTTAGAATCAACTCCAGAGTTTTTTCCTGCTTAATTGATGTAGAAATAATGAAAGACTAGTCCACGCCTGTCCATTAAACAGCTTTTGAATCTACTGCCCAATTACTTATGGTCCTTTGAAAAAGGAGGGAGGTACATATTAAAAAGCGTTCCTCCAATTTAAAATGGGAGGAATATAGTTAAATCAAGGATCGGAGTGTGCACTTTAAGCCCATATTCGTTATATAACTGTAACTTGAAACTGTTTTGGTCAGCAGCTAAAATAATACAAATTGTGCCTGTATATAGAAATAAAAAAACACATACAAATATAAACTAATAATATATATACAAATAGTACTACTATTTTTTAGCAAGTTCGTTTGGCCTAATTTCGAGAAAACCAACACAAAACTAAGGAAAACACATACAGCACATATGTTTGTCTTTAGGTCTCTTGTCTCGAGGATAACACAGTAAAGGGCGACGGGATGGAGCGGGTGTCAGCTGACCTGGAGCTGTGAACGTGTGTGAGCGCAGTGGCTAAAAATACAGCCAACCAGGAATGACAAACATGTAAAGTCTGATTCTCTCTTTGAGACACAAGGGACCTGCACCAGCCAGCAGACCGCACAGAGAAAACAAGAAGTGTAGAAAAATGTGTGCATGTGTGCATCTGTCTGTGTCAACACAAATGTGTGCTGTTTCCACAGGATTCCAGTCTCTTGCATCATATAAAGCACAAAATCCTCAATAACGGCCTTATAATAGCTGCTGTGTGCTAGTCCTATCATAATCAGGTATCGTGTTTAAGCATTAGTCATGGTAACATATATTTGTCACTGGTATTCTGAGGTTCGCACAGGCTCACTAATAAGAGTAAATGTAAAACTCAGGTCTGCAAGCACTTAACTAATCCACAGCCATTAAACAATTGCATTCTCTCTTCTTTTCCACATTTTATCTTTCTTATAAACTTTGCATTGTATACTATGGGTATTGTTGGCTCTGTGACAAACTGCTTGCAATGTTCCTCATTAGTGAGTCACTTTGGAAAAACATGTTTGCACAATTAATAAATGTACATGTTCAAAAATAGAAAACATTGAATGAATGCCATTGGGAACCAAAGATGAATAAATGTTGAAAACAGGCTGTTAATCTTTATTTTGATGTCTGGAAATCAGAATTATTATTATTATTAAATAACACAAAAGTCACATTCTCAAAAAGATTCCCATTTATTTGGTTTAAATATTTTTTTAAAGGTGACATTTCCAACATCTGTCTGTCTATCCATAAGGCCAATAAACCCTAAACATTCAAGACTTTCTAGACTTTTTTAATTCTAAGTTTAATTCTATTGTCTTGGATTCTAATTCAAGTGCAATTCTGTATCTTCGGGTTTATTAAAGTAAATGTAAGGCAATGTTGAATGCACAGTAATGCAAGTACATTCAACAGGGCTGCATCTTTCCAGTCTTAAATCTGCATTTCACCCCCCTGCGGCTTAAAAAACCTGATGAAGTAGAACAAATAAAATACATTTCCTTCCGAAATAAAATGAAACATTAAAGAAAATGTGCAAAAATAAATGTGGTTTTATTTAAATGAGCTATTGTGAAAGATACGAACACGCTTGGTTGCATCTGTCATATTTGTTCTCCGTTTATGGATTAATATCTTAATTTTTAGTGCAGATGGGTCTCTAGGCAACTAAAGCAGGAGATCGCTGGATCATGAAAAACGGAGCCGTGTGAGTGTGTGAGTGTGTGTTTGTGTGTTACATACTGATTTCTAAAATCATATTAATAAACAAATAAACCAACCTACATTAAAGCTGCAGAAATAATGTGTCACGGTTAGTTAATGTTCCAATATGTGACAGAAAACACACACACACACATAAATGCACGAATCAGCGTGTGTGTTTAAAAGCCCTCAGAGCTACTGATGTTTGGAAATGAGATTTCCTCATGTCACAGTGTCTGCAGGGATCCGATGTCTCTTCACTATCCCAGCAGGCTTTTCAATCAATAAGACATCAAGACAGAACGTCTCTAATAATAGTAGGTCAAACAGTGGACAGAACTAATACTTAAACACACAGTTCTGGGGTAATAACAGCTCCTCTGGGTAAATACTGCTGTGTGGAGACTCAAATCAAGTTTAGACACATCTACGGACCTCTCTTATTTTATTTACACACTAATAAACATCATATACCAAAAAAGTGAAACGTGGTTGGTCACTTTACATTGTCATTCAAACGGCCACTTCCTGTCTAAGTGGGCGGGTCTTGTCATAAGTTTCACTACTGGTGAGTTTTAAAAGTTCTCCAGAAGGAAAAAACTTTATGAGTGATGGGACTGATTTGGGAGAGAGACATTGAGATGTGGGACATTTGCATGTGATTTGCCTTGCAGCAGCTGAGAGTGACAATGGCAGGGAGAAACATGTGTCGTGGGATTGTGGGAGTTTGTTGACCACGGTCGGTACGACTGGGTTGCGTCTTAACATCACACCTGATACTGGCTATAACCCTCACCGCAGACTCTTTGAGTTCTCTGAGGTTATTTCCATATTCAAATGAGCCGCAGGAGAGGGATTTGCATGCGGCAACAAACGTCTGTGTTTAATTCATTAAAGCTCTGAGCCAAATCAGAGAGAATGACAGACAGACAGTCTGAAAGAGCAACAGATATAACAGAAGAGTATAACGGAAGATATAACAGATAAACAATATAACGATCAAAGGATAAAACAATAGATATATTTAATGTCAGATAGA
The DNA here is from genome assembly GCA_032359235.1 of Enteromius mattozi. NCBI lineage: Eukaryota > Metazoa > Chordata > Actinopteri > Cypriniformes > Cyprinidae > Enteromius > Enteromius mattozi. Next base: position 16,726,660 of record JAUMHE010000082.1, on the reverse strand, counting down.
TCTAACCACAGATACAAAAATAGATAGATAGATAGATAGATAGATGGACTGCAGAAAGACATTAACATGGCAGTGATTGGCTGATAGCTCTACAGAAAAAACATACAATAAATCTTGCCATGCGACGTCAAAGACAGCTGACATGAAACAATATAAATCCATTCAGATTCACCAGAAAAAAAAACTGGTCAAAACTGGTCATCACATGCAAATAAATTTAAAGAGAAGACCGAATGCAATTCTAAATGCAAACAACAAATCACCATTCAACATGCAAATGCTTTCTAAAACTCTTTCACTTCTTTTAAAGTACATAGTTAATTAAAACCTCACTGAATACAGTGTTGCCTTCTGGGTTATTAGGGTAGACAACAAATTAGATATCTATGAAGCCTCTGTATGTTTTTCCTCCTCAAGCTGTGGACAGGGATCTCCAGGGGAGCGTCTCAGTCTCTGTCCCCAGCATGAGGCTCTGATGATGGGATCAGTGCTCAGGGCAGCGGGGGGCTCGGCTCTGGAGCTCAGACTCTGAGCCTGATCTCAGTCTCCAGCTGCTTAAAGACTCCTCTGATGAAGACTGAGCTCATGACACACTGGACTAACTGGATTTAGACAAAAGTTAAGCAAGATTTTCCTCAAGCTAAAGAGCAAGTTAAAGTTAGGTTAAACTTGAAGAAATAGTAATTATTGCAATAACTAGGCATATTAATAGAAATACATTCCATACAAACATGTAATAACAAAAATAAATCTTTCTATTATACAGTACTTCTTGAATAAAAATAGAAAAAATAGACAATAGACATTTTTTTAAGAAGCACATTTTTTTCATGCTTTAATTTAAATGGTAAATAGCTGTTCTGCAAAGATTTGTTTGCCAAAAAATTATAAAAAAAATTGTTCACATTTCATTTAATTATGTTAAGGGCTGCAAAGAGGCCCATTACTCTGAAAGTTTCCAAAAAATCCTGGATAGTTTCCAAAAATGTGGCCTCTTTGAAACACTAATCACATTTAAACAAAATAAAATAAAAATATTATTTTAAATGATATGCCTTCATTTGATTACAACAATTTTTGATAATACACTTGTTTTAAATCATAAAAAAACTCCTGGAAAAAAATAACAAAATACAATAAAAATAAAACAGAATTTGGGGCAAAAAATGATAGATTAAAGATATCGTTTAGAAGCTAATTTTATTTGTCACATTTTAAAGGTCCCGTCTCATTGGCCATGTTCTAAAGTTACAACCTGAGCTTCTGAATCACATCCACACTCCCTAACAAATGTGGGAGAAAAAGCGCACTAGCAGAGGAAACGTGAGATGAAAGTCAAATGGCTCATGGGTGGATTTCTGTTCTTTTTGAGAATGGTAAATGTCAAGATAAAGCCCCGTGAGAGGCCACGGCTCATTTCCATGGGTGGCACGATACAGGTCTGTTGTCAGAGCGGACGCATCGGACCACATGTCAGCATTTCCTTCAGCTTGTTCATCCAACAGAGGCACAGAAAATGCTTTTGTAAGCCCTTCAAGACCCACAATAGCCTGTGAACAAGTCTCACAACAAGAGTCTATTCACGTTTGGTTGGTGGTTTTTCTCAGTCAGGTCGATGCTTACGGCCAAATATGATCAATAACTACAACTGTGCCAAACTCACTATACTGAGCAGAGAAAGACAAGGTCTTAAACACAGCTTGAGTCAGCTTATTAGATATGACTAGAATTGTAAAAGCTATGCATTATGCATTATGTATATAATAGTGCTGTCAATCACATCAAAAATAAAGGTCTTTTGTTTACCTAATATATGTGTTGTGTATATTTATTATGTGCGTGTATATATATATATATATATATATATATATATAAACACACACACACACACAGTATATAATTGTAAAATATTTACATGCATTTACACGTATACATTTATATTCATATATAAACACATTTAATGCATAAACATATTTTTCTTAAATACATACATCCATGTGTGTGTATTTATATATACATAATAAATTCACACACATACATTGTGTAAACAAATTTAAATAAATATATATAAATATATATATAATTCAAAATAAGCCCAGAAATGTCTATTATATTGTCAATTATTATTACATGTTGACTTACAGTAAGACTCACAACAGTCCAATACACTCAATAACTACAATTACGCCCAATGAATGAAACGAATAATACACAGAGAGAGCCTGCTAATCAAATATTGCTTGGCTCTTAACGGAGGAGGTTCCTGCCAAGAATCGGGCCGTAAACGTGGAGGAGATCCCTCACGGAGCCCACGAGACAGGTGCAGCTCATGCAGATGATAATCTACTACTACTCAAGCAAATGAAACAGGCTATTTTTAGGAAACTGGTCTCACAAAGCTGCTGTAGGGAAAAATAATCAGATCCCTGAGGTCATGCAGGTCAGGTTTCTGCTCAAAGGGTCACTGCAGAACTACACTGCGTTTGGACATCAACAATGTGACTCTAATGCGTTCAACACCAAGAGCAGCTGGTAACGTCTCACGGGTCACTTAAGCCAAGCCAATCGCACGATTCCTGGAAAACACGGTTAGCAAGCAGAAGAGCGTCCTGACATTCATCTCATGCTGAGAGGAACGTGTTATTGTGTAGCAGCATCAACTGCGTTCTGTGATTCTGCAACGCAGGATATGAACTAGTGTCTGTGAATCTAGTACTGCTACTGAAATGTGAAGTCTGCATGTTCTGTGTGAACGAGCGGCACAGTTTGCTCTACTACACATACTCAAGCACGCATGACGCTCGTGGTGTTTTCAGCATCTTGCATCATTACATTAGAAAACGAACACATGAACAGAGCTGCTCTGAGCAACAGATATAAACAAATACACACATACAGTCAAACACACAGAACGTTTTACACTGTTTAAGAATTATTAAAAGTTAAAGTTGCTGACTAAAGTTTCATGACTTTAGTTTATACATGCTTTTGGGTATTATACATGTTTTTAATTACTAAAATGCATTTTAATCCATAAAAAATATCACAAAACAGAATTTTGGAACAAATAAAACAGAATTTGGAAAATAAATAGAGTTCTTGAAATTTCTAGAATCAGAGGATAAAACATACTACAAAAAAATAATGTAATAAAATGTAAATCAATGAATAATGCAAATAAATGAATAAATTTACCAACATCAGAGAACTGAGATATTTTTGAAATATAAAGGATAAAAAAATTAGTTTTAAAAGTTTTTGTTAGCATAATGTGTGTGTGTTCTGTGTACGTATATATAAATACACACAAATATAGAATATATGTAGAAAATATTTACATGTATATACATTTATATATTTATATTCATATAATATGTAAACATAACATATTTTTCTGAAATATATAAATATATATGCATGTGTGTGTGTATTTATATATATATACATAATAAATATACACATACATATATTATGTAAACAAAAACATTTAATTTGGATGCAATCAATCGTGGTTAATCGTTTGACAGCACTAAGAAAAATACTAAATTATTGCAATATTAAGTTAAAATCTAAGTTGGTATTTCAAGTAACTACTTCAGGGTTTAAACACATTATAAGATACACTAGATGTAAATGGAAAACATTTTCCCCCCAAGTATACTAAATAATGAAATATATTTTTGATTTACTATCATTGTACTTAAAATGTCTAATTTGGCATTAGGTTAAATGTAATAAAAAACTGTACAAATTACAGAAATTACTGGAACCTGGAACATACAGCGATGTCTCACGTTATGTTTCTCTCCTCTGTTCACTACTGACTCTACGATGAAAGCTGTCATCTATCTGAAACACACACACATATGCATCCGCCCACACACACACACACACACACAGAATCTCGAATCAGGCCTTGATGACGACACACTCACTTTGATTCACTCATGCATAATTCAGGAGGAAAAACCGTGCTGCTCCAGAAACGGGGATTCCGATCTTTCCCCGGGTGAGCGGAGAGGAGGAAACTTTCTTTTTTCTTTTTCTTCTTCCTTTCCTGGTTTTCGTGCAGCCATTTATCTGGTGTGCCGTGCGTTGGCATCAGCCTTCATCGTGATGGATTGCCCTTTCCTACTCTCTATTGTCCGTCGCTGATCTGACCGCCACTTAATCAATCACTCTGAGTTTTAAACCCAACTCGGGCGCATTACCCATGAAAACAAGAGGAAGACAGTGAAAGTGAGAGAAGCTAACGTGTGAAAAGAGCCGGGGTAAAAAGGGCACAACCTAATATTTCCCATGGTGCACTGGCTTCTCAATCTGCTTCATCTGCTCTGATGTAGGGCTTTATAAATTTTCTTTTTTCTTTTTTTGCGAAGTCTGTTTTATTTCTTCACTCATTCTTTTCTATTCTGTTTAATTTAAGTTTTACTAATTATAAAGCAAGTCTAATGAATTAATTAATAACCTAATGAATGTAATTTACAAATAATTTATTAAAAGTTAAGAGAAACTTAAATGTTCGAACTAATAGAGGAAACATAGTTTAATTAAAAAAATATGTAACATTTGTATGGCCTCATGAAATCTGTTTCTTTAGTAAAAACTGCAGCTTTTAGGAGGAAAACTATATATGATTTCAGTTTACATCTTGATTTTATGTATATTTTAAGTAAGATTATTTTAATATAATTAATTGAAGTATTTTGAAGTCACTCTGAAGCCCACTGCTCTAATACGATCAAAAAGTAGATGGCTTTTTTTAACTAAAGTAGCTGATATGTGATACTAGTCTATCAAGCCTTATGGCTCTTTATAGCTCTTTTCAGGCTTTTAGCAATATATTAGTTTGGTCTTAATGTCTTGTCTACTCATGATGATATTTGACTGGCCAGTATATCTTAATTTATGTATTTGCTCTGAAATGGCTTAAAAGCATTTTTATTCCAGTCAGGATCCATAATTTGGAGCAAACAGTAGATGTATAACACATATGACCCGCTTCTATATTTTAGTGTTTTTACATGAGCTTTAATAAGATTCAATTTTTTTAGCTTGAGAAAGACCTCAGTAGTTTTTGGTTAAGGTTAAGCGAACAAAAAAATAACAATTTTAGATAACACATTTTCAAGAGAGAAACTGACTGAACGTAAAATTTCCATGGAACTAGTTATTAATAATAAGAAGAAATGTTTTACAGAGTATAAAAGAAAGCTAAATATTGCTCTTCAATGACAGGCTTTGTAAAAAAAGTTGTTAGAAACATTAAATATGAAGTAAACATATAAAATAGTGCTGTCAAACAATTAATCGTGATTAATCGCATCCAAAATAAAAGTTTTTGTTTACATAATGTGTGTGTGTGTACTGTGTATATTTATTATGTACATATAGATACACATACAGTATATGTATATATTTCCGAAAAATATGGTATGTTTATATATTAAATATGTTTATTCATAATATAAATTATATAAATATAAATATGTACATGTAAATACATATAAATATAAAAAAAATATATACTGTATGTGTGTGTGTTTAAATATACATAATAAATATACGCAGAACACACACTTACATCACGCAAATAAAAAAATTATTTTGGATGCGATTTATCGCAATTAATCATTTGACGGCACTAATATAAATTAATGCAAATACATAAATACTGTAAATAAATAAAATAATGGTAACACATTAATCAATTAATTACTTAAAATAAATAAATTGTAATAAAAATTCTGCTCACAAAAAGTTAGTTAATAAAAAAAAATATATATATATACGTCATTTTGGTAACACTTTAGAATAGGTAACACTTGTTACACTATTAACTACGACTTTTCCCTCAATAACTTCTTAATTTGCTGCTTATTAATAGTTAGTACGGTAGTTGTTAATTGTAGGATTAGGGATGTAGAATAAGGTCATGTACAAAAAGGCATTAATATGTGCTTAATAAATAGCTAATATTTTAGTAATAAGCATGCTAACAAGCAACCAGTAGGTGTAACCATATAATAAAGTGATACCATAGTTTCATCATAATTAAGAAGATCTACAGAGAGAAATTCAAATATTGTTTTGAGTAAAAAGGTTAAGAACCATTGCAGTAGAGTCATTAGTAACCACTAAACTGTATTGCGTAACAAGGTATGCTAATGTCCTGTTCCAGCGCAGGTCAGGGGGGTGCTGGGTACGGGACGAACACCAAACAGACAGCAGAACACATAAACAGTGGAAACTATGATGGCCAGCGTGATGCTGTGCAGTCCACAGCTGCACAAGAACGTCAACCATCGGCTGAGAGCAAACATCTGCTGTCACCAACCTCAAGAGCAGACTCACAAAGACACTAACCACTCACAATCCAGCTGATTTGCTTAATCTCTTCAGTAAATAAGCAGTAAAACAACACAAGACATCAAATAAACCACGCCACCTGCAGGCACGGCGAATCCTCCCTTTAACACTCTTTTAGAGACGTTATTTTATCAAACCATAATTGTAGAGCTTCAACAGTCGGACAAACAAAACAAACAACACCCTTCAGATTCCTACCGAAGCCTTTTCAAGGTCCAGCAGGTCTTTAAGCAAAAGACTAAAGCAAAACTGCAAACGTTTGATCACGCAGTTGTGTTCAAAACTACCCTGAGATCCAACACTAAACAAAGCAGAACATCACAAGGCCATCTGCCTTCACTCGCTTTGCATTAAACCTGAGAAACACCCTGCTAAAAAAGCCATCGCCGGAGAAAGGTTTTAATGAAACGCTGGTGCCCTGTGGATTAATAAGCGGCTGTGTTCGTCCTACCGTCCTTCCTGTAGAGCGCTATCTCCACCTTCCTCTCTTCTGACCCCAGCAGCGCTTGTGCCATCTGCGCGATGGCCAGCCTCTTGGTGTGTGGGCCGTACAGGAAGTTGCAGGTGCATGGCTTTTGCATGATTTCAGCCCTCGTGTAGCCGCACATGTGACAGAAGCCATCGTTACAGAAGATGATGGCGCAGTTCTCCACCCGCGCATTGGCTATGATGAACTTCCTACCTATAAGAGAGAGAAAACAGCCTCTTAAGTATGTTAATAATTATGGTGCATTTGGTGTTTGGGTTGAAAAATGTGCTTTCTTCCGTTCGGTGCATTAATTATGATGTTAGGGCCACTTCAAAGATTTTTCTGGCCCAAAAATAAAAATAAAATACAAAATAAAATAAAATAAAAAATAAAGACAACACTGAATACTTACAAAAATGTAAACATATATTGTATGTTAAAAAAAGTCAAATAAAACGTATTTATATAAATTATTTATATACTATTAAATATATATGAAAATCAGGAAAGAAAGAAAGAAACTGAATACTATTTTATAAAAATGCAAATATATATTTTATATAAGAATAAAATAAAATAAAATGTATTTATATAAATTATTTATATACTATTAAATATATATGAAAATCAGGAAAGAAAGAAAGAAACTGAATACTATTT
>JAUMHE010000082.1:16699625-16711110 GCA_032359235.1 Enteromius mattozi | reverse complement strand
CAACACAAGACAGAAACTAGGTCACAGAGAGCACATGGGGAAATGACAACAAACACAGTGCAGGGGCGTTACAATTACTCACAAATACTGTATATAATGTGAACAATTTCTCTCCATTTGCTCAAAATGCTGTAGATTTTATCCGGAGCAGTTAGTCTGGATAACACATGCGTCTCATCCATCTAACTTCCTCCTGAGAGGATCCAGACTCTCGGTTTCCATCATGAGTGGAGTTTGTGGTTCTGTTCTTCAAACGGTAAATGTATTTAAGTCAGTAAACAAAAACAATATTAAGTTGTTTAACTGCACTCTTGGTTTGATGCCAATAAATGACAATAATCAGCCTAACGGAGAGTCACATGACCAGAAAGGCTGGAAATGGAGTGTTTTGCTGAATTAATATACATTACGTGAGTAAAGCAAAATATTAAATAAACATAACTATATATGTAAATGTACGTTAAAACAAAAATAAATATATTATGTCAAATATTCAGCATGAACATTAGGTAAAAATTTCATGTAAAATTACATTTTTAAATATTAAAATCTATCTAAATAGGTATATTAAATATTTAGCATAATGTACACATTAACGTAATATATAAATATATTTTAATATTACAGTATGCAAATTATGTCAAAATAAATGTTTATATCATAATGTACTTACACATATTTCTATACTTTTCTATATCTTATATTTTTTGACACTTTTACATTTGTTTATTATTAATATGTACAATGCGTAAATGATGTAAATTATATATATATATATATATATGTGTGTGTGTGTGTGTGTATATATATATATATATATATAAACTATTTGTTTTTATGTATTATTTAAGAGTACAGTATGTACAGTATAACTTACAATGTGTGCATATATTTTTTTAAATATGTATTTTTAATATGTTAATATGTATATTACGTAAAATAATTAAAATATAAATAATATAAAAAATACATATGTGAATATTTTGAAATTATTTCTAGAAATGATTCTAAACTGAATTTATAACTCATTTTCCTCCCAAACACAGTAGATAGACTACTACTCCCATATTGGGAGCTGAAAGCAACAACAAATTTGCCAAAAAATTTGAATAAATAAATAAATGACCACACAAAAGCGCAATGGATTAGTAAAACTGTAAATGCTTCAGCTTTGTGGAAATATGCTGACCTTTCTGTGAAGAATTAGACGCTAAGTTCTGATTAGATAAGCCACGTTCAAAGCTGCCAAGATAAATATTGAAATAACTACTGATTAGCCATATAAATACATTTAGTGTGCTACAAAGTATTGTACAGGAGAGTAAAAGACAACCAACAAGAAAGCAAGCGAATCACCCAAAAGCCTGAGAATCAACTTTCCTTGGACATTGGACTGATGGGAAATTTCAGCCAGCAGATAGAAGAAGCAACAGGAAGTGATTGACTCTCCCGCCGATACTGACAGAGAGAAATACATCAAACCTCAGCCTCCTCCAGCGCCTTTCTTCCCCTCAGTAGGAGTCGTGTCAACTGCATTTATCCTTTAAGTGCTTTTACATGATGGATGTTAGCACCTTCAAAAGGGCGTCAGATAAAGGCCAGAAGCAAACGCTGGAGTCTTGAGTAAATGACAGACGCTTCACGGGTCAGGAGGGAGATTTTTAAAGGTGAGAGTTTCTGTGTGGAATACAGAGGTGATGTTTGCTCACAGAGATGCTACTTTCACTGCGGCGGATAAAAGCTCTTTCTCTTCGCTGCGGAAGCATTTAACATTTGCGTAACTTTTAGACGCTCTCTTTTGTTTTTCTGATGAGAGTTAACCCATGCCTGCAGGTACCTGAAGTTGCTTAAAACCCTGCCACAGGTTTTCCATCTGTAAATGTTTTCAGGTGAATAAAGATGTTTTATTTATAAATAAGCAGACAACCCAACAAAGATATCTGAATGATATGCTAGATAATCTGGCATGTTGATTTCCGGGTTTATAAAAATGTCAAAAATGTCATGTTTAAACACTGATTGCAACTGGAAAACATGTAGATGAAGGAAACAATTTGCACTGAATGTGTTTGTTTGATAATGAATTTGACAAAAAAGTTTGTTTTAATTAATTTAAAAAAATTAAGTAATTGAATTTAATTTACTTCAAAATAAATTTGGTTTAAAATTTGGTTTAAAAATAAGTGTTTTTTTAACAAAATTTTTTTTTTTTTTAAAAATCATAAAATGTACTTAAAAATTAATTCAATTTAAAATTTTACATTTTATTTAAAAATAAATAATTGGAGTTAATTTACTAGAAATTTATTTGGTTTAAAAAACGTCATGCAAACTGTTTCTATAGTTTTTTTAACAAATATATTTTAAACCAAAAAAATAAAAATGTACTTAAAAATGTATTTAAATTAAAAAGAAACCCATGCAAAAATAAAAATAAAATAAAAATATTAGTTTGTTATATTATTATATTATATTATATTACATTATTATTATTTCTATTATAAATTATGTTTTGACAAAAAAAAAAAAACACGCTCAAAAAATAAAGCAAGTCATGTTTTCATTTTTAAATTTTTTATTTTTTTTCTACTTATAAGTGAGTTTGATTTAAAAAGAGAGCTTGTAAACTATTACTTTAAAAACAAAAAATGAATTTGCTTAAAATTATAACATGAGATATTAATCACTGGCACCTGTAATGCTACAACAAACTACTGTTGTTTTATTATTATTATTATTTTATTTTATCTTTTATTTTTAATTATACATAAGACATTAAATATGACATCTAAAAGAAAAAAGAGGAAAAAAGGGTCTTATTTTTACTGTGACTGTTAATCTGAAGCTCATTTTTCAATCTAAACTGTGGCGGAGGCTGTGTTTTAATTGTTTGGATATCTAATCTTGTGATCTGCACACTGTGGAAACACTACTACGCCATTATCGGGCCAATCCATCAGGTGTTTGGGGTCCTCCTCAGACCAACAGAAGAAGAAAGAACTTCAATGAGTGTCCTGAAGACAGAGCAAACTTCTGAAGAAACCACAGAGGAATAAAAGCAGTTCTGCAAAAGCAGCCTTAATCTTGAGATTAGAATGCGGTATCCTCATCGTCTCATTGTCTGACATTAGCAGGCTGAACAAGTGCTGCTTTTAGCACAGACGGTATACATCAGAGAAACAGCCACAGGCGCTCTGAAGATAGACGGAGTGGGCTGGATAAGACGAACTTTAACATAAGTGTGTGCATGTTTTTGTCAAGCCTATATACAGAATGAACACACACTGCGACCAAAATAAGATGCATTGCTGAGCAAGGAGAGACAGATTGACTGAGGGTAACCGAGAAAGAATGAATGAATCAGAGAAAACTCTCTTGATGCATTATAATTAACATCTCTCATCAGTTCTCAGCTGTCTCTTTATAGGAGGTTTAAACCGATCTCCACCACCTTTGAGTCAAGGGCTAATGAAAACCAACGCACAATCAGTCAAGGCTTTAAAGGAACAGATCGCTCAAAAAGATTGTCAGCATGACTGATAGAATCAAATAGCCACAAAAGCTTTTAAGTTTAAAGGTTAGTTTCACGAATATGAACTGATGCTTCAAAGAACCTAAAGCACTGATCTAAGGACCTGGAGCGAAGCCAATCTATACATATCTATAGTTAACTCAAGAACTCAAGATAGAGAGTGGCAGGCACATAGATAGATGTTAATATTTAATGAAATATATAAATATATATATAGATTTTGTTGAATTCTACACTAGATGAATGCACTAATGCACGTAATGATTTAATACACCTGTATTTAATTTACTTTTACTCATTCTGCATATCATTCGAGCTCTTGACAGATTGCAATGTTTTTCTCGCATGCAGTGCATCAGAGTCACTAACAAACACAGAGAGCGAAAGGCACATTTGAATGGATGAAAGTGAGCTCATCTTGGTCTTTTATCTGTGAGAAAAGAACAAGCCGTGTCTCCTGAGAAAAGAGAACAATGCATTTAGCGATGAGCAGCACCTGAAAGACGGCGGCAGAGGAAACAGCAAATCCTCTTTGTGTGGCTTTAACAAGGAGGAAGGCGAATCTAGTTAATTGCATGTGTGTGTGCTTGAGGGTTTTACACAGGTGTTAGTGCGCTCTTTCTCCTGCCAGCTTGTCTTGCAGATGCAAACTTGAGCCTGTTAGACTGTTAGACGCAAGCTCACACCGATGCAACAGCCATATGTGCATGCATATGCAAATACATAAGCAAAACAGCATGCATAGCAAGCTGAGAACAGACACAATCACCAAGATCTTAAACGCAACCAAACTCCTCATCCTGACTTGTTTGGGACACGTCCTGCTCTGTAATTTAAACCTTACACCATGTTTCTTTATCACTCTGACATGTAAATAATGCAACGCTGTCCTGCACACTAATATCAGTGCAAATACATCAACAACTGCAGTACTGCACAATCTCTACAAACTATTGCCTGGTGTAGGAGTTAGCGGATTAGAGAAAAGGAGCGACAGAGACAGAAAGATAGAAGACAAGGTAGAATGGACACCTGTACCACGGTGAAATTTAATCACACCAACTCCTCTGACAGCGTGCTGATAAGACTGTGATCTCACCCGCTCTCCATTACCACGAGAGAGAGAGAGAGACGGCATAGCAACCACTCTGCATCCCAGAATACTGGCAGAAGTAGACCATGACAACTCAGCAGCGATGTGACAGCGAAGCAGGCGATGGAAAAACACAACTTTATATAGAAAACTATAAATACCCCACCTGAATGCTGAGCAAAGTTCAGCGCGGTGGGAAATGTGCATCTCAGATTCTCCTCTGATGCTTCTCTCCTCTAAAGACTTTGTGATACAGTATTACAATAACAATGAGATGAGAGAAAGAACAGGACAAAAGAAGAGTAGAAAGCTGTTCATTGTTCAAGTTGGGAAAATAGAATGGGTGTAGATAGATAGATAGGGGTGTGAACCTACACTTTCGATTATGATTATCATCTCATTGATTCGGTCCCGACTCAATTCAATAACACGGTGCACCATGATGCACTGCATCCTCAATTTTCAATTTGTCTTCACATGTATACAGTTTTGTCAATAAATACTGTACAAGAAGTCGGATATACGAACTAAACCTTTAATTTTACATGCCCCAAGAAAACACTCTTCTTGAAGGTATCAAACATAAAACAAAACTCACATCTGGGCACCGAAGACAACAGGAGCAATTCGAACAAATACACAAAAGTAAATACGAAATAATTAGCACTGACAGGTGTTATCAGCTCAGGGTGAAAACGGCTGATGTGGTTTCTCAAGTTAGTGGTATTACCCCCTGAATATTTTATTTGTGCGTTGCATGACTCACTCACAGCGTGTCTTCTCCAGGTCGTGCTTACCAGGGGTGCGTTTCCCAAAAGCATTGTTAACCAACTATGGTCGCAAGATCTGTCGTTACCGCATAGTTCAACGATTCAGTGTTTCCCAAAAGTTCAAATGAACTTTCGCAATCTGCGTCACATACTTACAACTACAGCTTTGGACCTATGTTTAGTTGTTAGTAAGACATATAGGCTTAAATAAATATTCTCTTGGGTACAAGAAGCAAGCTAACATACATTACTTTCTGCATCTTCCAAAATAAATATAAAAAGCATTTTAAAGATGTATTTTTGCGCATCTATTGTAAGCCCTGTTTCCGAAAAGTGTGCATGTGGATAAAGGGAACCCCGGAGTATGACGTAAGAGGGAACCTACAATGAATCAAAGATCAAATAAAGCAAAATGACAGTGAACAAAAAATAGTAAATTAGTCAGTAGGTGCCATGTTCAATACAGCAGCATCTTAGAGATCTCTAAGCAACTAACTAGCATAAGTTTTTCCTCCACCACATGTGTGTGACGTCATTAACAATGGCCCTATGATGTTGAAATAATGTGGTTGAAACAACGGAGATGCGACCGTGTTTTGGAAACAGTCATGACTAGTATTAGTACTGTGGTAGCTAATCAGCGAGTTACGTTGCTGTACGATAAAAGCACCCCAGGTTGTTCATAAAAGCCAAAAATTGCCCATATGTCGGCTTTTAAAGTAGTTGCCGCATTTTTAATTACTCCATCCCTCCACCATTGTATGATACCACGACAAAGCATGCATGCGACAACTTACGTCAGAAAAGCACCAACGTATTATAATCGGTTATGATCTATTACTGAAACGATACCGAAACGTCCTCGTCTGCATCGTGATGCATCATAGAAACTATTCATTTCGACAACGCTAATAGATAGATGATGAAGTCATTCTCATAGGAGTTCTCTCTCTCTCTCTCTCTCGGGACTTGGTCTCTCTGGCAGTGTCTTCAGCAGTTGCCACAGTGATGCTTGTGTTGCTGTTCTCTGTTGGTCTCACGGCTCTGTAAATGCGTGTTTGGTTCTGACCTCACGCTTCAGAGACACTGGGCCACATATTTCACCTAAAACCTGGCATATCAGCCACGAATGCACTTGTGGGACACACGCATGGGCCGCTTTTATTTTTGGCTTATTGTATTGTTCTAGCTATTGTTCTCATCTGATATTTCATCTCATCTAGCGAACACGGGAGAGAAAACACTCTCCAACGCTGGGTTTTTAATATTCGGCTGAGATATCAAAATCGTGTCTGCTCACAATGGGAAGCACACTGTGTTCTTTTTGAGCCGGTCTAGTGTGAGACTTCAAGGCTAGAAAAGCAGATCCAAGCCATCTGGAGAGAACCGCTGAAGGAGAAACACTAGCAGCTTCTGGTCAGTGTGATGACCACGCGCAATGAAATGCACTTTTGAAGGACTCTTACTCTTCAATACCTCCAAAGCACTTCTCAAAAGCTTGCGATGGGTTTTGATGGAAGGTAATAAATTATTTAAAGCGCCCAAGGGAGAGACGCGGCATCTTGAAAGAGGAAGAGTAGCGGTAAGATTAAGATGGAAAGTGAAAACATATTGATTTCTGTCACTTCTGACCAAATGATGCAAACAAGACTTGATTTATAGCAATTCAGAAATGTTTCAGACGCTTTGGGTCTTCGTTGTGAACTAATAACTCATTGAATATTAAACAGCAATGAAGATCATTTATCATATGTGACCCTGGATCACAAAAGCAGTCATAAGTAGCACCAACAATGTTTTATAGGTCAAAATGACAGATTTTTCTTTTAAAATTTAAAGGCGATTTTCTCAATATTAATTTTTTTTTGGATCCTCAGATTTCAGATTATCAAATAGTTTCTCAGCCAAACATTGTCCTCTCCTATTCAGCTTCCAGATGATGTGAATCTTATTTTCAAAAAATTGACCCTCATGACCCTCATGAGTTGATTCCTGCATTTGGCCATTCGTCTGTGGTATAGTGTAGGATGATATAATTTGTTTTTCGTAAAGCATCAATCACATAGTCTATGTGCAAACACATGAAGTACTCATAATTCAGAAGTATGGACTGACATTTACACTTAACGATTATTGACAAGGACATCTAACTAAAGACAGTATTCGTTATCCAAGCAGTCTAAATGTTTGAGATAATCAATGGAAGGAACCTTTGGTATTCCATAGGGAAAACGTCCTATTACTCCTCCCTGGAGCTGAAACATCAACGCACGAGGCAGTCTTACAAAATTGCCCATTATTTGCAGTGTTACTCACTGATGTCACCTTCACTATTTCCCAGCACAAAAACATCGCAAGCTGCTTCAGGAAACGAAACAATTCTGGTCAGAGACAGATGGAAATGAAGACTGATCGGCTCTTTGAAAGCCAGTTAGGTTTTGGAGGACGCTTGAGTAAGAAGATTCACATCCGAGACTCCCTGCATGAATCTACATACCTGTTAGACCAGCAAATGCATCATGAAAATTGAGGCTAATTAAAGGTTTAGAACTCAAAATCACATGCACGAGTAAAAGCACAAGCTAATTCGATTCAACTCTAAATTGCATTAGTTTAGATGCATTTATCTCATCAGACCTAAAATAACATTGCATGAGACTCACAGATGAATAGGATAGTCACCGATGGATGTAAAAGTGAAGTATTTGGAACTTACTCAAGTTGCAAGAAAAATCAAAAATAAAATGAAACATTTATGCAGAAGACAAAACTCAACAATGTATTCTGATCACCCCCGAACATGTCTAAATAAATGATGATGTAAAGCCTGATACAGAAACTATCTGGTCCTGACTGATCAATAGCATACATAGGCCTATATATCATAATATATATATATTTATATATGTAATTTTTACTTGCCTCTTCTCACAGCAATCTTCTTTAAAAGAGAATTACAATTTTAACATCCAATATACTGAAGGCTGCTCTTGTGTCTTATTAATATCAGTATATTAGTGTTATCATTTGACACTGAAGCTATTATACACCTGTTTACACATTAGCAAGACTCATACGTATCATGATACCATGTAACTTCGATTTATAACATGATGCTGAGTGTTATATATTATTTTACCATGGTATTCTCTGAGGTATTGGCAAGAATACCACACTGTAAAGGGCAGTAACCTCTTAATGTGTGATTTTCTATCTGATTTGACCTTTAAAACTCATTTCATTGGAGTAATCTAATGCACTCAGGTGAATTCTGTCATAATATTTCTGACACAAGTCCAACCCCCCCAAAAGAAAATGATGCTGTAAATAAACACAAACTTACTCTGACTTTCGAATTTCCTGATGATCGTGTCGAGGAAAGTGTTTTGCGGCGCGACGTGCCCCCGTCGAACCGGCATCCTCCCGCGCGCTCAGTCCAGCGAAGTGTCTCGAGCTCAAGCTGACCTTTCCGCCACTCTCTTCGCGTCCTGAGCACGCGAGGCTCCGCGCAGCGACAACTTCATCAGCAACGCTCAACGCTCACTTATCCAAACAGCAGTTTCCGGTTTCCAAAGGCGACTGGGGGGTTGTTTACGTCGCGTAATTCCTCAAAAACGACCTCAGGTCCGGTAAAGTGACGCCAGACTAATTTAGCTCGTGACATGTGGGACGCTGAACTCTGTGTGACTGGAACGCGTACCCTAATTTTACCATAGTAAAGAGAGTCCTCGGGTATCCCTTTGTCCAATTAAAGCGCTCTTCTCAGTTTTCATTCGGTGAGAAAAGGCGCTGCGAAGAAAAGAGATGCGATGCATTTGACGCGTGTCGCTCCTGAGGTCCCGCGCTCCTCCCGTTTCGATGGTGACCAACAACAACCAGCGGCTATTTAACTACATACATAGCTAAACTTAAATAATTACTGTTCTAAATAGGAAACGCAATGCCTGCGTTCGTTTAATTACAAATAACGCTAAACTTAAATAATTAGGCTACTGTACTAAATAGGAAGCGTGATGGCTGCGTCTATTTACGCACAAATATCGACAATACAAATAACTTAATTACTGTTCTGGATAGTATTATAGTACAGAACAGCGATATGCGCAGTTATAAAAAAATATATAGGTATTTAAAAAGCGCAAAACTACAGATAAATAACGATTGTAGAAATCATAAATAGGCGTATAGTTCATTTCAATCCGTGCCATTCGGCTCCTTTCGCAGGTGTCGAACCCTTGATGTCGTCATGCCCTGGGCTTTTGTGGAAATGGCCAGAAATCACGGGTCGCAGATGAAAGGTAAACTAGGATACTTCACGCTTGTCCAGACGAGCATCGCCGAGGGCGACGCGGACTCCATGCGCGATCTCCTGACAGTTCAGCTTTTTGCGCTTTGTTTTCCACCTTCGGCGGAGTCGCGCTGTCACACTGTACATGATACGTCACCGGCGATGCACGCGCGGCGGACGTGGGGTTTCCCTGCGCCGTCACGCGCGTGCAAACAAAAGGCGCTCCTCGCAGACATAACGGCAGCACTATGCGTTTGCGCGGAGGTTTTTTAGTGCAATCACATCGATTTCGCAACTTCTTTCCAATTAGCGCGAGAAGCCGAAACAGTGGAGTAATACAATTTAAGCGAAATCTCGCTTCATAGGATTTGTTTGGGTGCGCGAGATGGGCTTCACAAGGGGGCGCGGCGCTTTTTACCCATATTTAGGCAGACTGTCTTTGAAGCATCCCAGCAGTGAGATCTTCCAGCCTCCTCCCCATCCATCCCTTTCATTCACTATCAGCAAATGATCATATGGCGAATGCACACGACACACTTTCACAAGGTGGAAATGCAATAATTAGGATGCATTTGTGTCTGATTCACAGTAGAAAATAAACCCACTAATACTGAAAAGGTTAGTTTATAATTGCTGCATCAAAATTTTAAGCAAAATCTAAGAGAAGACCTACAGTTCATTGCATTTTATCAATCATCTGCAATTGCATTAATGAGGAAGAAAATAGTTTAAATCAAAAAAATCATAAAATGACTGAAATAAGTAATGGATACATTTTTAGGTGGTTAGAATTTTTTTTACTTAGAAATGTAAAATGGCTACAGAATAGATTGAGCACATTTAGAAATAAATAATATCCAAATTAAATATTTGATGTAAGAAGTTATATATAAAATAAAGTTTTAAATACCAGTGTTTAAGGAAAAATAAATCTATCCACTTAAGTAAAAACAGCTGTTCATAACCTTTTTATAATACAAAAAAAATTCTACAAACATTTATTAAAGAAATCATTTGTAATGAAATGTGAAAGAAGATTTTCTTTGGCAATAATAATAATAATAATTAATTTCTTTATAATCAACAGAGCTATAATATAAAGAGCATGTCATTACAATACAAACATTAAAGCCTGAAAAAAGTCATAAATCATAACATAATTTAAAGGCTGTACAGAATGTAGATCTCGTAGAGCTTTAGGAAATATTAAATAGAAAAGATTCAGTCATATAATGACAAGCTACATGAAAAACACTGGACGAGCACGAGGACGCAGCATCTGTCCATTCATCAGTGGCCATTCAGCGCCTCGACAGGTCTCCGCCTGGGGAAAGAGAAGAAGTGAACATCGGTGAATTTGGCAGCTCTCGGGAGTATTTTAACCTGGCATCTTGATTCATACCTTTCTGAAAGTTCACTGTACGCTCTGAGCATAAGCTGCACATAAAAAATTCATTGAATATGCATTCAGTGGCCTGAATCAGAGTCAGCACCCATAATAACATTTAGAGCCTGAAACACTGCAAAACATGCTTCTTACTCGTTTTGTTACGTGAGATGTGCAATAATATTTGGAGAAATTTGGGTGCAGTGCAGGGTGCAGTGAGAATGAGAGTACAAACAGCTGATAAAACATCACAGTAATACACACCACTCCAGTCTATCAGTTAACATCTGGAGAAGATAAAAGCTGAAACAAAGCCATCAAGACATTTAACAAAAATACCAGTCTATCATCCTATAACAACGCTTCCTTTAGTGAAAAAACATGAACCAGGAGAGAAAAGCAACATTTACAAGAC
>JAUMHE010000082.1:16676582-16699525 GCA_032359235.1 Enteromius mattozi | reverse complement strand
CCAGTCTATCATCCTATAACAACGCTTCCTTTAGTGAAAAAACATGAACCAGGAGAGAAAAGCAACATTTACAAGACAAAATCTTTCTGATCAAAAATGTGTGTGGTTTTTAATCTGAGAGAAAACAGGAGATTTGTTTTTTTATGAATTATGCACTCATACTTCAGCCAGAAGCAACTGTTTTACATTAAAAAACATATCTTAATGATGGACATATTTCTTATAAACACACAGCTTTAGTCTTCTCCAGATGTTAACTGATGGACTGGAGTGGTGTGGATTGTTGTGATGTTTTTATCAGCTGTTTGGACTCTCATTCTGACGGCACCCATTCACTTTAAAGGATCCAATCCTAAGCAAGTGATGCAACGGTACATTTCTCCGAATCTGATGAAGAAACAAACTCATCCTAATCGTAAATTTTCAGCTAATTTTTATTTCTGAGTGAACTATTCCTTTAATTGGGTTTACGATTAAAACAAGACAAAAAAAAATGAACTTGACTTTTTCCTCAGAATAAAGTTTGCTGCTTTTTTTCTTGTATTAAGCACAAACTTAAAGGGTTCCCCCCAAAATAAACATTCTGTCATTAATTACTCACCCTCGTATCGTTCCAAACCCATAAGACCTTCGTTCATCTTCAGAACACAAATGAAGATATTTATGATGAAATCAGAGAGCTACCTGACCCTCCATCGACAGCAACACAACTCAAATGATCCCAGATCCAGAAACGTAGTAAATAAGCGTAAACAATGCTTCTTATGCAGATGACATTTGTGCGCACACTTTCCCCCCGAACGTAAACAATGCTGGTTATGTCTAATACATTTTTAAGTAATCTCCAAAATGGCAGAAGACATAACTCAGGGGAGAAGAATGATTAGTAAATTATGTTATTTTTGTTTTCTTTGTGGAAAAAAAGTATTCTCGTAGCGTCGCAAAACTGAAGTTGAGTCACTGATGTCACATGGACTGTTTTAATGTATTTGCTACATTTCTGGGATCATTTCAGTTGTGTTGCTGTCTACGGAGGGTCAGATGTCTTTCAGATTTCATCAAAAATATCTTCATTTGTGTTCTGAAGATGAACGAAGGTCTGACGGGTTTGGAACGACATGAGGGCGAGTAAATACTTGTCATTTTACATCTTAAGTAGGTCAAATAGATCTTGATTTACGAATGTGATATTTGATATTTGTCCTGGAAAACAAGAGACGTTAAAAGACTGAGGAAGAAAAACATTTTTGCAGTGCATCGTTATATATTTAACCAGCATAACTGCAAGCACTGATGACAAACAGATGTCAGCCTGGTAACTCCTTGCTTATTGGTTGGAAATTGTAATTATGGTGTGACTTGGCTGAAATAAAAATGACATCTCAAGCTATTTCATATTTCACTCTTTTTCACTTCACAACAAGGACAGGAAGCTTTTAGCGCAATAAAGAGCAAAGGAAGTGCATTATGTGTGTAACTGATGCTTTGGGTGTATTTTATCATTCTTGTGGTGCCACAGGGAATTATGGGAAATAGTGTGGTCGCGAAAGCCTGTCGCCTCATCAAGCGGTTAAATGAGCGTTCAAGGAAGCTTTATGGCTGTTTTTCATCAACAATACACAATGCATTCAAACTAAATTGAACAACATTCACAACGGCAGTTTAATTACGATCAATATATCAGATTCTTTAATTGGCACACCCTCCACTTGGTGCCGCTCGTTTGAGGCCGTCTCGTAAATCCCATCATAATGTCACGAAAGTCAGACAGACGATCTCTTCAGAGCCCGCAAAAATTTGTTACTCAAACGTTATTTCATTTTTAGACAGAATTTCGCAGCATTGTTTACACAGCCCACAAGCGTACCGGTAAATATCAATCTCCTTGAAATGGCTCCATGATGCCGTACGATAAAAAATGCGACCCCTCTAAGTGAAGTCCCAGAGATTCAATTAGCTAATGAGATCAATCGCAGTGATGAATGACTAAACACTGACGAGAAGCAGCCTGATGAAATTAGGCATGTAGGAAACGCAGCGTACATTACAATGAGGGTGGCACCATCTCATTACAGCCTGCTCATTACTGCACGAGAACATCATGTTTTGGTTATGAATGTATCTTTGACATAATGGAAATACTGCATACCCTTCAGAGATGACCATTAAACATCATGAATAATTCATGTAGGCCAGTGTCAGTGTAGTTAATGAGAAGAGTTTGCTGATATTAACGACATAAACTACATACACTTCAAGTTGTTCCAACCTCATATCATATTCTTTCTTTTCTCTGTAAAAAACAAAAGACGATGATCAGCTAAATGTCTAAGCTTCTGTTTTTATACTAGGACGAAAAAGCACAAAAAAGCAGTTTGCGAGTCGTCTGAAGTCATACGATAGCTTTATGCTAAGAATAGGCTTGATTTTAATTGTTCTCCTGCTTTATCAGTGAAAAGCAGCTTAAATTTCAGTCTGTTTCTCACAAAAAGTTTCTTTAACTCTTTGACTGACTTTTTTTCTACCAAATAATGTTTCAACTATAAAGTGTGTGTGTGTGTATATATACAGTATGCACACACTGATTTATTAAATAAATTGTTTGTAAGCCTAAATGCCTGTTTAAGTAATCATTGTCTACTCTGAAAAAAAAAAAAAAAGTTACAGTACAGTACTTCAACTGATGTTTATTTTTAGGAAATAAAATATATTTTATATGGTAAATAGTCTAAGCTCGAGTGTATGTGTGTATATGATGTAATGTATATATTTTTATGTCTATAATGAAACATTACTATTTGTTAGAAGAAAATATAAAAACTTCAAGAAAGTTATATGGGTAAAAAAAGTTAAAAAACAGAGTATTAAGTAAGTTAATAAATGTATTAAAAGTAAATTCATCTTCAAAAAAACCCTTAATTAATTTTGCTGATTTAATCATTTCATAATTCACAATAATTCACTGATTTATTAAATAAATTATTAATTATGATATAACTTTGATTTGTAAGCATAAATGCATAATGTTTAAGTTATCTACTTAACTAGTCAAATTAGTTGCTTTAATTTATATTAGTTCAATGTATCCATTTATTTTTGTAAGATAAAAAAATACATATTTTGCATAGCAAATAGTCTAAGAATGTGACTTTATATGCACATCTTTTGCTTTTTTTTTCTTAATGCAACAGTTTAATGTTATTAAAAGGCTACAAATAAATATTGCACATTTTCAAGGTGCTTTAAGGGTGTTTTGGCCCTTTCTGGAGCTTGAAAGTATAAATCAGCATTCACTTTTCTTGTATGGAAACATTCAGCCTAATATCATTTGTTCTGGTCAAAAGCAAATGTTTCTCTTGGGCTGTTTGCCCTCATAAAGTGGCGTGTGTTAACACAGTGTCAATCTTTCCAAACAAAGCAGAGAGGAGATTCATCCCCTGATGTCAGAGACACAACACATCGTTGGAGGCTGTACCCACCCTGGCAGCTGGTGCACTCGCAGCTGTGAATGACGGGCAGAACGACGGGCTCGATGTCTCCGCTGGCGCACCGCAGGCTGAGGAAGAGCACGGGGTTCTGCGGGTCCAGCCTGTAGCTGCAGCAGTCACAGAACGCCTGGAGATACGGCTCCTGAGAGAGAGAGACACATTATCAGGGGCCAAAGCGGACAGGAAAAGAGCCAAACCCACTAATAACAATCCAAATTGTCTTCACGCTACATTTGCTAAAAGGCCAATGGCCTGCTCTCTTTGATGGAGCGGGATGGGAGGATCATTTAGAGCGCTTTCTCTCTCTCTGAGCCCATTAGGAGAGGGCAGATGTGAAGACAAAAGAGGGAAAAGAGAGGTGCGAGTTTGCCGTTAAAGCAGGAGCGTGGCGACCGGGCAACCTGACAGAAGTTTCCAGTTCAAACACATTTTAAAATAGTTGCTGCAAACATTCGCACTGATGAAACATTTAAATCCAGAACAAAGAACACAAGCCAGGCTCAAGTTGGCGCTTTAGAGCTGTTAGAAACCAGTGACTGATTGTTATACAGCACAAAAAAGGCATCATGATTCGCTTGGGAGTTTAATATCGTATGAATCTGACTGAATATTTACCACAATCAAACAATCTGGATGAACTGTTAAATTATTTACTGTAAGATGAGGTAAGATCAATACTGTTAACCATAAAACACATTATTATTACACACTAATATTAGCATTAATCTTAAATCATAAATGGTTTAATAAATGATATCAAGAAATATTAATTAAAAATAAACACCTATCCATCCTACAATGAATAAATTCACAATTTTGTTTGCTCTTATACAGCATGTAAAATAGAATTTTTCTATTTCATTGTATGTTTTTACATATATTCATACATAATTTTGAATAATTAAAAAAAATGTCTATCTCTATTATGCATCTTCTTCCTCTCTCTCTCTCTCTATATATATTGATAGATAGAATGATAGAACGATAGATAGAATGATAGATAGATAGATAGAACAATAGGTAGAACGGTAGATAGATAGATAGATTTAATATAGATAGAACAAAGTATAAAACTGCAATACAGTATTGCCTGTTTACTGTTTCACCATTGATCTATAATATGTTTTATGTTTAACAGTATTAATCTAACAATTTAATTAATGTAACAGTGAATAGTTGTTGACCAAACATTTTACGCTAACATATAACAAACATAATAAACTATATAAACTCTATAAGCAGAATTACTTGTAAGTAGATAAAAGTTTAGACTGATGCATGAGCTGACTGTAGGTTAATAACCTGTGACAGATCAGATCTCAGAGCTCACGGTGAACGACACACACCTCCAGAATGACATCGGTCCGGGACAAACAGCGCCCTCTGCAGAAGCTGACCTCCACGTTGTCCAGGCGACAGTCGCCCTTGGTGATGTTCCTGACCTCAGTGTAACGACGGCACTCGGCAACCGGATCCTCTGGAGACGAGAAAGTGATGTTCACAAGAGAAAACAGGACAGAAGGAGAGAGTGATTAACTGAAGAACATACAGAAGAAGAATTACAATCAAAAGAATCACATTAGATTTAATGAAGGATCTCTGAGAAACTCAAGAGCATTGAGAGAGTAATCTTTGTTTTTGTTATGTTTCATTCAAATATAATAACCGCTTCATTTAAGAAACCACTTACATCCTATTTTTCAACCACCTGTCATATTCATCACTTATCACCATCCAACTTTTTCCTGATGGATACAATCAACTCTCCTTCACTAAATATACAGTTTCCCTCAGAAATACATCATATTACAGAAGTAAAATGGGATAAATAGCATTTCATGTTGACTCTAATTTACACTTATCATGCAAAAAACATGAAACCAACACAAAAATGCAAAATTATTAATATAGTTTGAACAGGGCAATTAATAATTTTTTAAATGCTTAAACAACATTGTTATACTTTTTAATGCTAACCATTTACAATCCAATAATAGCATTAGTTAATGCATTAAACTAAAATTAACTAACAATGAGCAATATATTTGTTACAGCATGAATTAATGTTATACAACTTTTCATTGTTAGTTCATGTTAGCTAATAAATAATATTAACATATATTTTTTATTTATTACAGTAGTAGTAGTATATTATATTAATAAAAATATATATTATATTGTAATTATAATCTAAATTATACATTATTATATTTTTATTAATGTATTATGATTCCTAGTATAATAATAATAATTATTATTATTATTATTATTAATATTATAAAATTTACAGAAACAACTGTTGCTTTTAATAACATATTAGTAAATGTTGAAATAAACATTAACTATGATTAATAAATGCATTAAAAGTGTATCATTGTTAGTTCATGTTAACTAAAGTACACTAGTTAACTAATGTTAATAAACAAAACTTTATTGTAAGGTACAGGATTTGAGAAATGTTTTCTATTCCCTGTCACGTAACTATATGACAGAATAGCACCATAGAGTTTTATTGCGTTGGAGAGCATTTCTTCCTACATTTTAATGTTTATGATCATATTTATGTTTCAAATCTAACTAAACATGCACAATTATATGGCTAGCAGTATTTTATTATTTGCATTCAGCGCTGATTTATAAGATTCCCTCCTGCATTTGAATGAGGTAGTTACTCCTGAAACTTTCCAGTGCATTGCATGGTTTGAGAGGTTTTGAACATGTCAGCATTTTTACATCGCACAAATTAGCCGAACAGATCCTTTCAGCAGAGAAGAACTTCCACCGTCCTGCAGTCTCTAGAATGTAGCTACACGGCTGGATCTGGAGTCGGGCTGTAGTTTGACTAGCGAAAGCTCCAGAACGCTTAATGATGTGTACTACAGCAATCGTCTGTGGCACATGAGAAGTGCTGACAAACATCAGCTCACTCTTCCCTATTAGTGGGATTCTGTGTGACTCTTACCTGGAAACTGTCTGCGGCACACGGGACAGCAGCTCTCCGCTTCCAGCACCTTCACTTCACCCTGGAAAACAGAGAATAGATGGACGGAAGCTGACAGTACAGACAAGCATCAGGGCCACAGCGGCTCAGACATTTACACTGAAAATATGGAGTAACACTGAGAATCGACAGGTCACGTATGACATGTTTTGGTCTGTTTGGCTTGTTATTTAAATATATACAGTACACACACAATGCATATGGGCAGATGACATTTACACTGGAATATGATTATTCAGTGTGACCTACAGTGTATCAAACTATACATTTATGCATCATGCAAAGGTACATGTCAACTAAGTTTTTTTTTTCACAAATTTTTCCCATAGGGATTCTTAAAAAGTCTGTTTGAGAGTGAGCCAAACCAACCAGTTGTGAGGTCGGGTTATCATCAATAAATAAAAAAAAGATTCAAAATGTAAAAAAATAAAATATATATAAAATATATATATATAAATTTATATATATATATATATATATATATATGGATAGGGATTTTTAAAAAGTCTTTGTTTAAGAGTTTCCAACCATCCATCAGCGAGGCAGAACAATAAAATAAAATAAAATAAAATAAAAAAATATACAGAAATAAAATAAAAATACAACTTATTTTATCTAGGTGACATGGTAACATTTTTGATTTTCATTTGTTTTTGTAGTAGATGTACTAAAACTGGACTAAAAAAAACTATAATAAAAGAGTATATAGACACCAACAATATATTAAAATAAATAAATAAATAAAACTTCCTAAATCTTTAAAATTGAAATAAATCCTCATTAAATAGAAACTATAATATAAAAAAAAAACTCTTCTATGAGGTAAATTGCAAACCCTGATTTGAATCAAAAAATTTACTTAAACATCAGAAACAACATCTAATTAAATAATCAAATGAAGAGCGATGGAGAAATATTGAACTACAAATTTAAAGTTGTTGATTATATCTATAGAAACAATATATTTTAAGTTTATACACACACACCACTGATTAACAACCTCTGAACTCACAATAATATGTCTTTAATGGTTGTTTTATTTTGCTCCTGCCTTTGAATGCAGTTGTTACTCCTGAAAGTTTCCAGTGTATTGCATGATTTGAGAGTTTTCACAGTTTCGACACGTCAGCATTTTTATATCTCACACTTCATCTGAACTATCTGACTGTTTGCAACTTCGAAAACTCTTTTTATTATATTTGTGGAATTCAGTTTGGTGCCGCCACAGGCAAGAGAAATGAAACAGTCCGGTCTGTGTTTATTTCAGTCAGTGATTATTAGTTTGGAGTTAAGAGGAACACTCCTTCGGTGAGGTGTGACGTTTACTTGAGCCAGCGGCTGAAATGCAAATTGGGTAATTTGATTTGGACTGAATGAAGAAGAACAAATCGTCGAGGAACCAGAGGGAGTATTTTTAGTTGTTCTTTAAACAGATCTTCTCCTAGCGATCCTCAGGAGCCCCGGGTTCCTCTGAGACACTGCAGAGGCTTCCTTAAGGGCTGCTGAGCTTCTGAGACGTCCAGGCGTCACTCCAGAGCCATCTGGGACATTATCCCTGACCGGAGCTGTTGCCTGGACAACGGGTCGGTCTATTTCCAGCATCTGGTCCTGCTCTCTTTACTGGACTCATTACTGATGCAAGGCTATTCACTGGCTGTTTGGCCGACGCATGTGAAACTGAGCAGCAGCGGATGTCTAACGGATGATATACTGGAGCATCTTTCTGTGTGTGAAGTGAAGCAAAGTGAATATGAAAGACAAACGACACATTTCTTACCTCGGAGCAGTGAAGGGGAGGACAGTTTGATTGACAGTGTTTCTGGCCATTGATACAGCGACATGATTGACAGCCGTCCACCCACTCGGACCCCGGCTGTGACACACAAAACACAACGTACAACTCATTAATATTTACATTAATGTGCTTGGACAGACACTTCCTACTGAAATAAGTTCTACATAGTATTTTGTGCCTGTGTTTTGCATTAATAGTGTGTTATATTCACAGTAGTGTATTTGTATATTAAATTAATCACATTCAAAATAAATGTTTTTTTTTATATAGTATATGCATCTGTACTGTGTTTATATTTTATGTATATACAAATACACACACATGCATATTAAAGAAAAATATGTTGCATTTAAATTATACAAAAAAATATATACATGTAATATATGTATTTATACTGTATAAAAAAACAATAATTATACACAGTACACACAGAAACATTATGTAAACAAAAACTTTCATTTTGGATGCAATTAATCACAATCAATCATTTGACAGCACTAATTAAAATATATTAAAAAAATTTTTTAAAAAAAATACATATATATGTGTATAATTTTTTTAACGATATGTAGAATATTTAATTCAATATATTTTGCAATTACCATTTTAATTAATCTTTTATTCAGCAAGGATTCATTATTATGATCAAAACATTTACAGAAAAGACATGTATAATGTTATAAAAGATTTATATTTCAAATAAATGCTGTTCTTTTAAACATTATATTTATCTGTGAATCATATGAAGAAAAATGAGAAGCAGCACAACTCATTTTTCAACTAATAAAAATCAGAAATGTTTCTTGGGTAGCAAATCAGTATATTAGAATGATTTCTGAAGGATCATGTGACACCGAAGACTGGAGAATTTTCAGAAAATTCCGCTTTGATCACAGAAATAAATTATATTTTAACAGATATTTTGAACTGCAATAATGTTTCACCTTTTTATCAAATGAATGCAAGAGCAAAAAAATATGTATTCATTTTAAACAAATATTAGTTACCGTTATATATTTTTATTTCTTAGATTTTTTCAGTCATTCATGATAAGACAGGGAACATGAATTAATAAAGTAAATAAGTGAATTTAAGTTTCTTTTGAATGGAGAATTTGTAAATATTAATCTGCTGTTAATATCCATTCATGTTGTGGTGATGGCATTTTTTCCAGCCACAGGAAGTTACATCGTCCGTCTAATTCAACCCAACGCTCTTCACACAGAAACTCTTAAATGGGCGCCACTGTAGTTCAATTAGACAACCTCATAAGGCCTTTCAACATTTAGTTTTTTTATTATTGATGATGGCAATTATCTTTTTTCTACAAATGCCCTGAGTGCTATTCCATCAGACTCGTTAATGACCTTCCTTATTAGAATAAATAAACAAAGTAAGCAGCACAGCAATTACAGGCTAAAGCACAGAGTGACGGGTGTGTGTGTTTGTGTACCTCTCGAAGCGTCCCGTCTTCCTCTTCACACTGACACAGCGCTGGAATCACACACCGGCCCTCCAGGCTCCGATAGCGGCCCTCCTCACACACACAGCCCTCTGTGGCCCCGGGGCCCGTGCAGTTGAGCGGTTCAGGGCCATAGAGGTCCAAACACCCCCTCTCACACACTCGCCTCGATCTGGACTCACTCCAGAGCCAGTGCTCACCCTCTGGACACTCTGTATGAACAGGTTGATGACCAGTGTGCTTTAGAGCAGATGCTATATTTATTAATTTAAACTGTTTTATTTTCTTTATACTTTTAAATAAACAGAACAGTTACAGTTGCATAAATAAATAAAATTATTATTATTAAAAATGATCGATAAATAAATGAATGTATTACTAATAGCAATAGTAATAGTAGTACTATTAAAATAAATAAATATAAAATAATATAGGTAAAAAATACTTACTAAAACAAATAAGTAAAATTATTATCATTATTATTATTATTATGGCAAATAAAAATATGTACATTGTTTTAATTGTTATAATAAATGAAAGCAAACAAATGAAAATAATAGTAAAATAACTACTCCTACTAATAAATCAATCAATAAATCATCATCATAAAATATTATTATTATTATTACTAAAACATACAAATAAATCTAAAATAATATAGGTAAGAATTAAAGCATTATTATTACAAAATAAGTAAAATTATATTATTATTATTATTATTATTACTACAAATAAAAATTATAATAAATGAAAACAAGATTAAATAAACAAGATTAAAATAGCTACAACAACTAATAATAATAATAATCAACTAATAAATCATCATCATCATCATCATCATCATAGAATATTATTATTAAAACAAATAGATATCAAATAATATAGGTAAAAAATATTATTAATAAAACAAGTAAAATTATCATCATCATCATCATCATCGTCACTACTATTATTATTAATAACAATATTACTAATAATAATAAATCAATAAAATCAAGCTCATTTAAATGAACTTGCTACACATGTTCTCGGTCTGAACACCTCACAAACCCTCAGCACAGTGTTTCTCACCACATTCGGGGCCCCTGCAGACTCGTGATGTGTGTGACGGCCCCTCACACTCCCGTCCTCCGTACTGCTGCTGGCGCTGTATCGTCCGGCTGGAGACCTGCTGTCCAGATCCACAGGACGCTGAGCAAGAGCTCCACGCTGACCAGCCGCTCCACTCACAGTCCACTGAACAACAACACAGCATTCAGACACTCCTCTTCATAAACACAGGTGACAGCTCATAGCTCAGAAGGAACGTTCTGAAGTTTGTCTCTGATGTTTTAAAAATGGCTCTCAAGTCAATAGTTGCCATACAGTAAGAATATATGTATGAGGTCACATGACTCACCATCACATGACTCGTTAGAGCAGGTAAAGATCCCACCTTCACAGACACTGTAATTAAACACACATACGAGACTAAAATCAGACATAAATATACACACGTATTAGTCTTTCCATGCTTGATGTTACAGTTTTCTCAGAAAAGTTTTCCAAGACAGCCCTCATTTTTTCAAATATAATCAGCCTAAATTATACAAATATCTAAATATATTTAGCATAAATAAATAAATAAGTCTAATTTAGAGCATTATAAAATTCTTGACATTTAAAGATTAAAATACTTTTTAAAAAAAAAATAAATATTGCATAAAAAAATGATATACGACCTAACTTGTAGAGTATTTATACATCACAAATATAAGCATAAAAAGCCTAATTTAGAGCATTTAAAAAAGTTATTTCATTTCATTTTTAAAAAAGTTGTATTTATGCATTATTTACTACCTTCTTATAGTTTACTTTCATTACCTCATTACTTTACAGTAATACGAATTAGTATTGTGAATAATGGTGAATAAATAAATAAAATGTGGAGATGCATTTTGTTAATGATAATTTAATTATTATAAAAATGCTTCAAAATAGGCTTCATTTTCTTATGGAAAAATACAGTTTATTTGTTGATTTATAAGCACGTATATAAAAAAGAATATGAGCATATTTTAACGTAATCCATGCAGTTTACTTCTAAATGTCTAATTCTGAATTGTTATTTTTGTGTATTATATCGTCAGCTGTTCAATCCAGAGCATATCAGATTCTTTCAACAATGTCAGAGTGACTTTCTGAACATCTTGCTGATATTTTATGTCTGAAGAGAGGATGTGGATTTCACTTCGGGACACTGAGACGTTATTAAAAAAAGCCTGATTGAGTTCCACGTGTCACTGAATATCAATCCAATAACCACAGCAGCTCTTTCTGTTAGTGATCATTTACACGTGAAACACAAACCATGCACACAATGACTGTGAAGTACCATGAGTTGCAGGAGTCTGGAATGACGGTTCCTGGAGAAACTTCCTGTTCCTGGAGGTCCAGGGTGAGGTTGTGGGACGTCAGCGGGAGTGAGACAACATAACAAGGACACTGGGATTGAGGAACGCAGCTTCCGTTCAGCATCACCTGCAGATGGATGATATGATTAATAACGTCCTCATATTCATGCGGGACTCATACAGCCATCTGTGTCCAAATTACACTTCCAAAAATACAGAGCCACCACGAGCCATCCTCTAATCACACTGTTTACTGCGGTCTGGAAAACTAACTAACTAGATTTATATGTTTTCAGAAGACAATGAGCTGGGTTTGCCTGTGCAGATGCCACCGTGTTGCTAGGGAGCTGCAGGTGGTTGCCAGGGTGTTGCTATGGAGGTTTAAGAGAGGACGTTGCTAAGAGGTTGTTAGGGTCTTCTGGAAATTTGCAAAGACGTTGCTATGAGGTTGCTAGGGTGTTACAGGAAGCTGCAAGGGTGTTGCTGTAGAGTTGCTAGGCAGGTCTAGGCGAGAATGTTGCTATAGTGTTGCTAGGGTGGTGTGGGAATCTTCTAGGGCGTTGCTAGGGTGTTTAAGGACACTGCTATGACATTGCTATGGAGGTTTGTGCTGAAATGTCACTATGGGGTTGCTAGGGTCTTCTAACAGTTTGCTAAAACATTGCATTGGGGTTGCTAGGGTATTTCAGGAAGCTGCCACAGTGTGTTGCTATGGAAGTTTTCTAGGAAGGTTTCACAACATTGTTATAGTGATGCTACAGTGTTTCTAAGACGTTTTAGGAAGCTGCTAGGATGTTGTTATGGTGTTGCTAGGGTGTTAAGAATATTTTTAGCATGTTAGCATCTGGTATCAAGGGTGTTGCTAGGCAGTTTCTAGGGCGTTGCTATGTGGTTTGTAGAGTGTTGCTAGGCAGCTTCTAGGGTATTGTGTGGGATTTCCAGGGTGTTCCTAGGCAATTTTGAGGTCGTTTTGTGTGGTTTCTAGGGTGTTTCTAAGCAAATTCTAGGCTGTTGCTATGTTGTTTGTGGACCGTTGCTAGGCAATTTCTAGGGTGTTGTGTGTGGCTTGTAGAGTGTTGCTAGGTAGTTTCTAGGGTGCTGTGTGTGGTTTCTAGGGTGCTGCTAGACAATTTTTTAGGGTGTTGTTTCTAGGGTGTTGCTAGGCAGCTTCAAGGGTATTGTGTTGGATTTCCAGGGTGTTCCTAGGCAATTTTGAGGTCGTTTTGTGTGGTTTCTGGGTGTTTCTAAGCAAATTCTAGGCTGTTGCTATGTTGTTTGTGGACCGTTGCTAGGCAGTTTCTAGGGTGTTGTGTGTGGATTATAAGGTGCTGCTAGACCATTTCTAGGGTGTTGTTTCTAGGGTGTTGCATGTCGATTCTAGGGTGTTGCTATGTTGTTTGTGGACCGTTGCTAGGCAGTTTCTAGGGTGTTCCGTATGGTTTATAGGGTGCTTCTAGGCAATTTCTTGGGTGTTGTGTGTGGATTCTAAGGTGCTGCTAGACCATTTCTAGGGTGTTGTTTCTAGGGTGTTGCATGTCGATTCTAGGGTGTTGCTATGTTGTTTGTGAAACGTTGCTAGGTAGTTTCTAGGGTGTTCCGTATGGTTTATAGGGTGCTTCTAGGCAATTTCTTGGGTGCTGTGTGTGGTTTCTAAGGTGCTGCTAGACAATTTCTAGGGTGTTGTGTGTAGTTTGTAGAGTGTTGCTAGGCAGTTTCTAGGGTTTTATGTAAGGTAACACAAACAGATTGACTCACGGCTCCAGGCGGACAGCTGCACCCAGGACTGCAGGTCAGAGGCACACACTGATTTTGGGGCCACAAATCCTCACAGCTGTAGGGACAGGATCCTGCACACGAGCTGAACACTTGACCAGCAGGACAATCTGACACAGAGAACAACAAAGCACAGTTACACACAGCATCACAGGTTGCATTCAGAAGACATTATTATTTGTGGCTGAACTACAGTACTTTAAACACACATGATTTGTTGGTGCCGCTTTGAGCGACTGCAGACCCTTTAAGTGACGGGCTGCTGAAGTTCATTAACAGTAGTAATCAAATGAGTCAAGCTGCTTAAACAACTCTGGAGGGGAATCTGTTTAAGACACACTTCATTCCTCCCGAAGGCTTATCGCACTGTTTTAAATGAGTCTATCAACTCAAACTCTATTCTGTCTTATCATCTAAAACACAATTAATGAACAGCCTGCATGGCTGTCACACGCCGCATGATTCAGTTTAACTCCTAACAGATTCTTCTCCACAATCTCAGATGCTTTAATGCAAATCAGTGCCACTTTTAATATTTTGTGCATGCTTGTCTCGGACTGAAATTAGCATAAAATTGCACACAAGAGGACTAGTAAATTGCTAAAGCTGTAATGTAGCTAAATGGAAGGTAAATAACACACACAAATACACATCTGCTTATATTCAGCTAAACATCATTAAACCATAAATAAATAAACACACCTGTGTATATTTAACATTTTTACTTTTTACATAGTGCCATTATTTAAATGAAAATGTACACCTCATTTTCATTAACAATTAAACTGGAAACAATGAATGATTTATAAACAGTATGCATAATTTGTTGTTCCAAAAATCTAATTTACAAGCAAATTAAATTAAATTAACGTACTGAAATGATGATTTTTAAGCAGAATGTTTTTATTTCATCCCATTTGTAAAGTAAATATTATTAATTTGAATAATAATGTCACAATATATATCAATAAATACATCTTAATGCCAAATATAATTTGTTTTCCTTTTTGTGTGTTTTTTTTTTTTGTTTTGTGAAGCAACACATACAGACAGAGAGTCATGTTTTATGACAATATAAACTGAAATGACAGATGCTTTACAGGTATTATATGAGCGTTTGAAGAGATTTATAGGTGCACTATAACACATCATAAGTGTTTGTCCTTCACTGAAGTGTGTTTGAGTTTGACTGTACTTCAGCTGGTTTTGTGTGTTTTCTGTACCGGGCAGGCAGCTGTTGGTGTTGCATGCGGTGTGTTGTTCTAGGGGTCCGGGGCAGCTCAGACCCCCAGGCTCTGGCTCCTGTAGGACCGTCTTCCTGCGCAGTGACACTCCTCCACCACACGAGGCGCTGCAGTCAGTCCAGGGCGACCACTCGCTCACCACACAGCCGGCTAACACAGCGACAAAATATACATATAATCTACACTCTACAAGAGTCCACTAAAATACATGTCAAGCACACATTCTAATACGAATAATACTGATGTTAAAGTGTTTTTATAATGGTACAAAAACAAAAGAAAACACGTCCAAAAAACCAAACAAATTGGATTCCACAAAATGTTGTTGTTGTTTATTGAAAATGAATCTGTTGCTGTGAATTTGTTAAACAGAAAACAACAATTAACAAAAAAAAATTAAAATTAATAAACAACATAACATAAAAAGTAATATCAAGCTATGTATACAGTAAAGCTACTAATATTGTTCCATTATAGAGAAAAAAAAATAATTGAAAAACTGAATGTAACTTTTTATACAATTATTAATAAACAAACTGCCAAAATGTTATAATCTGTGTATATACATATATATAATAATACATGTGTTGATATTTGTATATATTTTATGTAAAATTAATTAATTTATTATTATTTAGTATTAATTTAAATTATTTTTTTAATGCAAATAAATTTTGCATGTAATGTGACTTAAGATAGTTGCCAAAGTCTTGCTTTTTTTTATATTTGTTAACATATTTTCAAATTTCTATAAAATATCAAATAGTAACTATGTATAATCTAGTGTGTCAAACGATTAATCGCATCCAAAATAAAAGTTTTATGTTTAAATTATAAATTTATATTTAATTGTGTATATTCATTATGTGTATACATACATATATATATAGATGTGTGTATATATATAAATGCACACAAACAGTACATATTTTGAAAATATTTATGTTCATATATAAACATAATTTTTTTCTTAAATATATAAATGTATGTGTTTATATTTAATAAATATACACAGTATACACACATATATTGTGCAAAATTTACATGTTAATTTACATATTTGAAATCACTGCCTGTTCAGTTTTCTGACCTGGACAGGGCGGCAGTGAGCAGCTTTGACTCTGGAGGGTGTTGGTGCAGGTCTGTCCTCCGGTCGTGTGTTTGCAGGACCGTCTCCGTGTCCTCTGTCCCGTCCCACACGACACCGAACACTCACCCCACTCACCCCACGGACCGTAGACCGGACACACGTGATCCGTACACACCAGAGAGCCATTCACACACACACTGCAGAGACAGAGGTCAGTGTCAAACGTCATGTTTTTGTGTATATGTGTTTGTGTAGGACTTTTTACAAAAACATTCTCACAAATACACCTGCTAAAATCTGGCTTATGACAACGTTCTGAAGTCCACACTTACATCAGGTTATTACTGGTAACAAAAAAACTAAAAACAATCAATCAAACAAATAAATAAATAACACTTCGGTTACTTTAGTTACTTTTTTCAATTAGCTGCCAAGGCATAATTTCTCTGTTTCTTTTAGTTTTCTTGAAGTACAAAAATAACCAATACTGAAATAAAAACGAATAAGAACTAAATAGTCATATTTTAAAAACAATAGACAAAAAAACACAACTAAATCACAAAAAATTTGAGATGAAAACAAAAAAAAGGTTGAAATAGTCCAAATATAAATAAATTCTATGATAGTATATCAATGATACTAATAACATAATATTTGTATAAATAAATAAATTAATTTTATTAATAATGTTAAATAATGTCCTAAATATTTATGTGCATTTTTGCAAATCTGTTGATGTTTAAAAATAATGATAATTAGAAATATAATTTAATACACACATAGACAGTTTTTTTTAATAAAAAAATAAAATAATTATGGAAATAGACATATTTAGAAATGAGAATAAAAATATATACATATTAAAACAACACACAACAAAATCACTAAAAATGTTCAATAAAAAGGTAAAGAAGTAAATAAAATAAAATAATTAAATAAAATGATAAAATAAAAAAGTTAAATTAAATTAAATTAAATTATTACAGTATTATTATTATTATTATTATTATTATTATTATTATTACTACATTACATTACATTACACTTGTCCAAACTATTAAAAATTTGGTCACAATAATAAATGACAAATAACATTTCTGTTAATGTTTAATGTTGCTTTACCTTCAGGAAAATATTTCACAAAATGTTTCCAGATGCTAACAGAATCTGACAAAGCCTCCCATCCGGGACGTCCTTTAAAGTAAACCGGATCCATAAATAAATCAGTGGCTCTCACCAGGTGTTGCAGCCGACGGTGACGTTCTCTCCGGGCCGGATCTCCAGTGTCCCGTTCTCCAGCGGAAGCCCACAGCGACACTCGTCCAGCCTCACACAGCCTCCGTCCTGCAGGAGCTGACCGTCTGGACAGCGGCAGCCTGCGGCACACAAACACACTCATATCCCCCGCTTCAGGTGTGTGTCACAGCAGAGGTCAGAGAAACGCTCATACCTGGGTGACAGGTGCCCTGTAGACACTGGACGTGATCCCACCGGTCAGCGCAGCTACGAGGACACTGATTGGCGCAGGAGTCGTCATAGACCCGCCCCCTGTCCTCACAATGCTCACCTACATCAAATACAGACAATACAGAAAAACTGCATGAACGATATTGTAGTTACACACTGAATCACTTTATAATTACAAATTATGATGACTTATTATGCTTCTATAATATTTCTGTAATAAGTATATGCGTGTACCAGGACAGAGGCCGGTGTTGCAGCTCTGAGACTGCGTTTGTAAGTTCCTGCAGTGCGGGCCAGGGTCAGAGGTCAGAGGTCGGCGCTCTCTCTGCCGGTATCCTCCGCTGCAGGGATCTTTACACACACTCCAGCCGCTCCATGAGCTCCAGTCACACACATCTGAGCAGACACACACACAGATATTAAAGAGGTCAGGATGACACTGCAATAAACATATTGCATATTTTAGTTTTATACTGTTATGCTTTTTATTAATATTTTAAATGATATTTTATTTGTATACTTTCAGTTTTTGTAATTGTGTTACAGACGTCTGTTAATTTTGTCATTATTATTATTTTTTTATATTGCTATTCAGGTGTAATTTATTTTTATTTAAGACCAGTTTAAGTGTTTATTTATTTCCAGTTAGTAATTTTAGTGCTTCAACATTCCTTTTTGTTTATTTTATTTTATTTTATTTTATCAATTAACCTTGTTTTTAACTGTTTTAGTTAACAATTCCTTTGAGAAACTCTGTTAGGTGCTTTTGTCCATTTTTTTAAATTATTTTTTTTAAACACTGCTATTCATGTCAGTTTATTTTTATTCTAGTTTTTATTTTATTTGTTTCAGTTAGTAATTTTAGTGCTTTAACAATTTTTTCCAGTTAATTGCCAAGCCGACTCTAATTTTCGAATTTTTGTTTCTTTGAATTTCTAGTTTGTTTTATTTCACCTCAATATTAACAATTAACAAAAAATGTTTTTAACAGTTTAAATTTTAGCTAACAATTATTTTATTTTAAGTGCTTTTGTCATTTTTATTACTATAATTTTTATTGTTTTTTAAAAAATATCCTTTTCAGGTTTAATTTATTTTTAGTTCAGTTTTAGTTTAAAAAAGCTTTTACATGCTTTAGTAATTTTCATTACTTTTTTACTTTTTTATATTAATATTCAGGCTTTATATATTTTTAATTTTAGTTTTTTTTTTTACAGTTATTCATTTTTATGCTTCAGCAAACTATTTCAGTTATTTATATTTCTGCAAATTTTCTCATTTCTGTTCAGTTTTTTATTTAATTTCAGTTTAATTTCAATTAACGAGATACATTTTTAGTGTGTTTAGTGTAAGTTAATGATCACAAATATGATGTCAAGTAATTAGTATCCATAAGCCAAGTTAAGTCATTGGAGATGGTTTGCTATCCCATGTGTCTCTGCAGTACTTGAGCTGTGTTGTTGATTGTGTTTTAATATCAGTAAGGGTCATCAGGTTCAGGACCCCCGACCCGGATCCACTGCCCTTTGGCTGCTGCTTTGATGACAGTCAGACATTTGACAGTCCGATACAAGTGTTTGATGATGATGCGTTACTATGGCAACCGTCCACTGGCGACCCACCAGTACAGATGTCAGACTGCGGGCAGATTCGCTCTTCCTCCAGCTCTTCATCACACTCTTCCTCTCTCCCGCTGACCGGCAGACCTGTGTCCAGGTCCAGACAGGCTCGGAAGCGCCGCTGGAGAGACACCAGACCCGAAACGTTCCCGCCGGAGGATGCTGGGATACATGGAGAGCAGGAGGTCCATTCTGACCACTCGCTGACCATCACTGAGAGACAGACGGGATTTATTCATGAACAGGCAGAAAAGCATTATTAGATTTCAGATGATCTGATCTGTGTCTAAAATAAGAAATAATAGATGCTCATGGCTAAATATGGTTATGAGAGTAAAAATAGAAGCGTTATACCTTCACATTCCCGTAAATCACACTGCAGAGAGCCGTCATGACAAAGACTGAAACAAATAAAACATTCTGAGAAGTCAGTATGAAAGTGTGTATATACACACACACACACACGCAGAATTTTCTATTTAATTTACATTAAAACAATTTCAGATTATATTTCTATTTTATATGATATTATGAGATATAAAAAATATATATGTGTATTAGGTTGTGATATTTATTATATAGAAATATATAATAGGAGGTACATATAATTAATTGTGAATTTCTGAATATATATATATATATATATATCTGGCCACTTTTATTAATTTTATATTGTATATTTTATTAAATGAATTTAAAAATACATTTGTAAATTAATATTAAAACTAAAAAAAATTGTATATTTACAATTACAGTATATTTATATTATTATTTTTTCTTTTTCAGGATTCTTTTTAAAAAGTAAAATATTTTACATATAAATAAACAAAAAATAAACATTTTATGTATCTTATGTAAAATATGTATTTTCAGAAATACATTATATATTTAAGTCTGGATCACAAACAACAACACACACCGAACTTACAGTGCTGGAGGTTTTATTACATCACTAGCACTAGTTATAAAGATACTTGACTTTAGTAAGCACCACTACTCAGAGTAAATCCATGCTGCTGTGATGTCTGAAATACTTGATGATAACACAGTAATCTCTCTCTCTCAGTGTGAAGAGCACTGGTGTCTCACCATGTCCTGCAGCCGAAAGTCAGCACCGCCCCCTGCTGGACAATGATGACCACAGGTCTGTCCGAGCCCTGATGGAGGAGATGGACACAGCCACACTGATCCGGACGAACACATGAGCCGTTCTGCTGCACGAGACCCTGAAACACACAACACAGCCACTCAGAGTCTTCACCTTAAACACTGAATGTAACCTTTCAAATAAATAAATAAACATAAAAAAAATAAATATATTATAATATTATTTGTATTAAAATTTTTAATTTATTTTATTTATTTATTTTTGCTTTTTTCTTGTTTAGGGAACTTCTGGCACAAGGAGCACATGTATTTTATTAACTAACATTACTGAAGATGCTGTAAAAATATATACTGCACATTCTCATTCTAATATTACCAAATGAGACCTCACTGTAAAGAATTTGTG
This sequence comes from Enteromius mattozi, assembly GCA_032359235.1. Classification (NCBI taxonomy): domain Eukaryota; kingdom Metazoa; phylum Chordata; class Actinopteri; order Cypriniformes; family Cyprinidae; genus Enteromius; species Enteromius mattozi. Next base: position 16,678,680 of record JAUMHE010000082.1, on the reverse strand, counting down.
TGAAATGTTTAATGTAAGCAGTACAAACCTCTGGACAGAAGCATCCGGGTGTGCAGTTCTGGGATGAACACGAGTCCGTTTGACCCAACAGATCACAGTGTTTCTCACACGGAGATCCACATTCAGAAAACACGAAGGGTTTCTCACAATCTGACACACACACAGATCAATGCAAGAGTCAAATCAAGTTCAAAGACAACCACTGAACTTGCTATTACCATAAAAACCTCTTTTGAATTATTCTTGTGTCATGCCATGCAGATCTCACGTTTAAGTGTGCATCTATGTTACATGCAGTGTGTGTGGTGTAAAAGGTAATTTCTCAGTATACCTGTGCAGTTGTCAGGTGTGCAGGACCGGCTCTGTTTCTCCAGGTCAGAGCAGTGCTGCCCTCCGCTGGCCGAGACGAGGGGAGCACGAAACCTCTGCTGATACTGAGACACACACGAGCAGTCGCTCCACGCGCTCCATTCAGACATGGGACAGCCTGGACACCAGGAACACACACGGGAAAACTAATCAACGTCATCACACTTCCCTGCTTAATTCATCACAGTGCATTAACACACTACATGCTGTACTAATATGTTTCTCAAATACTGCTTAAATATGCAAATAAGGCATTATCTAATTAAAAATGCATTAATTTGCATACATTTCTAGAACAGAAATCTAAAGCCACACTTTAGTACCGGGACCATTGTGGGCTAGTTGCTTGTAATTGGCCTATAATTATTAACGTACTGACTGTTAATAAAGCACATATTTTGGATTACCATTTTCAACATCCCTAATAACAATTTCTTAATAAGTTCATACTATTAAGAAGCAGCAAATTAGTAATTTGAGGCAAAGGTCATAGTTAATGCTTTGTGAATAGTGAGAACTGGATCCTAAAATAAAGTGTGACCCAAAATTCTTGTTTCATTTTTGTTGACATGTTTTTACCCAAGGAGGTTTTGGATTTCAAATTTTTTGCTCTTTAATTTAGAAAACAATGTCAACACACAGAAAGAAACACATTTTAACTAGTTTTTAGGAATAAAATGCTATATAAATCAGACGAATGATTACAAAAACTGTTAAAATTGTAAAAAATAAATATATGAATAAATAAAAAAATGTAAAAGTTTGTTGTATGTAAGTTTCCGACTCTTATGGATTGTGTGTATTGTCATTGATATCCACTGATGCAAATAGATAAAAAAAACATTTAATGTGTATTTTGGATGATTTCTTTACACTAGAAGACAAGTTATGGGAGCAAAATGCTCCAAAATCTCAAAATTGACCATTGCATGAAAAATATAGTTTTGCCTGTAGCATCTTGCCTTAAAAGTCAAATCTCAGTAATAAAACATAAATATTCATAAAAAAAATTATATACATATATTTTAGATATTTACATATATATTAGATGCTATATATATTTTCCATTTCTCCTCTAGCGTGCTTCTTAATCTAGATTATTGATGCTTTATTGTGGCTGACCTGGACAGGGTCTCTTATAACAGAGTTGTGTCTCCTCAGCATCTCTCTGGACGTCCTGAGGACACGCGTGATCTCCGGTCTCCTCACACACACACTGACGGCGTCTGGAGATTACGCCTGCACCACAGCTGTGAGAACAGGACGACCACGGAGTCCAGGGGCAAAGGTCATCTGCAGGAAACAGAGGTCGACTGAGAAGCATTCACAAAACTATGTGCCTTTCTTTATTATAAACAGATCTTCCTTATTATAACAGTTCTAGCTCATCACATAAAAGGACATATTAGATATGATGACTGTTTTATAAAAAAAAAATGGATAAGGTCTGTTCTAGTACCAAGACAAGGAGCAGCGTGACAGTCCCGGGTGTCTCTCTCAGGTCCAGTGCAGTCGGTGCCGTTGTTTCGCGGTGGAGGGTTGATACAGGCCCGGGTTCGGATCTGTTTACCTTTCCCACACGTCACAGGACAGTCTGACCACACAGACCACGGCGTCCATCCACCGTCCACTAATACAACATCAAATCATAACATCAACTGAGTCTGAGCTGGTTTGTGTGGAAATAAATAAATATTCTCGGTTCTCATTTGATTTCTATGACATTTCC
>JAUMHE010000082.1:16664618-16674933 GCA_032359235.1 Enteromius mattozi | reverse complement strand
TAAATCACCTTCATATTGTAATACCTGTCATACCCATGTCATTATACACATTTGTGTTCTCATAAACCACATAAACATGCACATACATCACTTACATTATTAATAAAACGTTTGTGCGCGTGTATGTGCATGTGTGTGTGCGTACAGTGTATGTGTATATATATATATATATGTGTGTGTGTGTGTGTGTGTGTAAACAGTATATATATACACACACACACACACACACACAAAAATACATATACATAAAGTATTTATACACATACACTCACACACAAAAAAAAATAAAATTCATGTACATTTAAAAAAATCAGGGCATGTAAGTTTCTTCCCATGACTAAATGAATATCTATATATATATATATACATATATATGTCAGATAATGTTTTGTCTGCTGGTTGGTGCTATTTTGATAAAACTACTAAAAATATATATTTTTAAATAATTGAAATAAATCTGAAATAAATAAAACAAATATTAGATAAAAACTGAACTAAATAAGTCTAAGAGGTACAAAAATGATTAAAACTACAACTGAAATAAAGCTATAAAAAAATATGGAGTACATGTACTGTAGCAAGGGTTTTTAAAATTATATAATAAATAGAAAACACATAGAAAAAAAAAGAATAAAGCAAGCTAGTGTTAAGGCTTTTTTTTTGCTTTTGTTAATTGTATAATAAAGAAAAAGAAAACAAATAGATAGAATACAAAAACATTAGAAACGCAGGGTGCAAGTCTAAAAGACACATGTTTTTTGTTTTGCATATAATATGCAAGAGTTATATAGTGTATTGTTTAATGTCTTTGGTGTGTTTTTCACCTCGAGGACAGCGGCAGCCCGGCTGACACTCAGTGTTTCTCTGACACTCGATGCCCTGCTGAAGATCTGAGCAGCGCTGAGGACACTCGTTAGCACACGACACAAACTCCTGCCCCGCCGGACAGCCCTCATCATCTGAAACACACACACACACAACCTTTATACATTCTGACTGAACTGAAATCTATAACACCTACTCTATCATACACACATCATCTACTGATGCTTTCTGTCGTCTGACTGATAGTTTAGAGTTTTTAATCAAGTAAAAGCTCTTTTAGAGTAATTGTACAAGCGTCCAGCTTCATGTGTCTTTCTGCTGTCAAGTCAGATTCTGATCAAGTAAGCGTCAGAATAACTGCAGTCAGATGAACTCTTACTAGATAGAAGAAGCTCAGCTTTACTTTATTCTTCATCAATCTTTTTTTTGAAAAATGATTGCGTCTCAAATCTGATCTTTTGAGAAGCTTTACTTTCACTGTTCCTCAGCGGAGCAATGATCTTCACAAGCCTCCAAAACATCTCACATCTTCTGAGGAGCCTTCATTTCTTCAGCTCTCAAACCAGCACTGCGTTGCATTATATATTTGGATCAATTCAATCTCAAAGACATAAAATCGGAGACACAGATCGATGAATGATATTTTTATAATTTTATGTAAGCATTAGCTACACTGTTATAAATATTTCACAGACTTACATTACAAGCTCTCAGAATTTCATCATACTGAATGGCCACATAAATATCATTATCTCTGTTAAACTGCATATTTTTCTGCATAAAACTTTGGTGTTTTTCCTTCAATATTTCACAATATCAGTCTATATGAGCCATAAAAGTCTGATGGTTAAAATATGATACTCAACATAAACACAATGCAAACCTGCTTTTTTTTTCTTTTTTTTTTTTTCAGTTGGTCTAAAGGTTCAATAAATTGTTTGGTTTAAATAAAAAAACTATATATATATATTACTTAAAAATAATTATTTCATATATCTGGCTTTAAAAATGGTTAAAATGCTGAAAATGTCTCTTTTAATCTCTTTTAATTTTACATTGGCTCTATTTATATTTACGCATGTTCCTGGTCTCATTGTGTATGATTCATCAGTTAATATTATTTTAAAAAATGGTTTTCATAAAGCTTTCTCCACATGAGACCACAACTCTTGCGGATGATCAAAGCAATATGAACCAATAATATCATATCCTGCTTTCATGACACTAACCAAATTACGTCCTGCATAAGTTCCCAGTGAATCTTTCTGAACGTGTTTTGATGCTATTTTATTGTTGACTGAATCATGTTTAGTGTGATGCTGGCTGTTATTTCTCTTCTGCTCGTACCACAGGGTTTGGTGTTGCAGGGTTTGACCTGGTTCTTCTCTCCTGTACATTTGCGGCCTCCGTTTTTGGGTGGAGGACTGGAACACGAGCGGGTCCTGATGGAGCGACCTCCGCCGCAGGCTTTATCACAGCGAGACCAAGGGCTCCAGCGAGACCAGCCTCCGTCCACTGAACACAACACAACACTCAACACTACTGTCTCGTCACTTCTAATTATATATCACATATATCTCATGCTATTGTGCTTCTCGGATACGTGAGTGTCTCTCTTGTGTTACGTTTGTTAAATATTTTACTCAGACAACAGTTATAATAAAGGAAATGTTTTGTGATGTAAAACTAACAATAAACTGCAATAAATAAAATACATAAAATATACTTTAAAATAAATAATTAATAACAACAACGACAATAATAATAATAATAATGAATATTTTTACATTCCTTAAATAATATTTAATTTGTCAAAACTTTTTTTCAATGTAAAACTAACTATACATGGTAAAAATAGTAATAATATTTTAATTAATAAGATTTGATATTTAAAAATTTACTAAACATATATAGTAAATAATCATATATACATATATAATAATCATTATAAAATCACAAATAATAATAAAAACTATAGTAACAGTTAACATTTTATATATAATTTATATATATTTTACATAATTTAACATACATAATTTATTTAATAATATTTAATTTCTGCAAACTTTTTTCCTCTGTAAATGAACTATACACTAATTTAGAAAAAATACTTTCATTTATTGAATAATATTTAACATTTACAAATATATCATTAATTAAAAACGAATAATTAAAAATAAAATTATATATTTTTTTCTTTAATAATATTTAATTCTTAGTGATTGCTATTGTCTTGAATTTTTGTAAATTGACTAATCATCCTTACAACAATATACACATATCTAAATTATACAAATATAAACTATTATGTGAAAAGAAGACTATATAGATTTGTATTATTTTGTTAAAGCTCTGACTCATACATTTATTCAGGTGTTGTAATATCAACATTTAGACAATAAAATCTAAACATACAAACTCTCTTTTTTTGTTGTAACTCACCGCGGCAGGCCCGTATATTACAGAAGCGGTTTTCCACATTGCCGCCCAGTATGTCCTGACACCAGGTCCCATTGACACCCGGGGCGAGGAAGGTCCGGACCCGCTGCTGCTGTCCCACACCACAGGAGCGAGAACAAGAGCTCCACTCGCCCCACTTCATCCAGGAGCAGTTCCTGTGAGCGCAGTCAGGACCCAGACACACTCCACCATCTGACACACAACACACCTTCACATCACACACAACTACACTAGACCCGCAGGTAACATAATGCAGCTGACTTCACCTTCCATTTACACTGCATAGCAATACTGAAACTGTGTCATTATTTTAAACTGCCTGTTTTTACTGTAAAGTAAATAGAATATAAATAGACGTTATAATGAGAAGAAACAGATATGCAGGTCAGAGCTGACTGTACCGGGACACTGAGGCAGGTTACAGACTCGCTCCTGTCGGGTTTCTCCAGAGCAGTGTTCACGAACACACTCTCTCGTACGGACCTTCAGAGCAGGAGAAGCTGGATCACTGCAGCTTCTGGAGCACAGAGTCCAGGCCGTCCACTGAGAGAAACCGGTGTCCTCGTCTGATGAGAGAGCAGCACAGACATATCACTGGATTATAAATACAGAATAAGTGAATAAATCTAATTATGATGATGACTATTGCTGCTGCTGTTGTTGTTTTACTTAAATAAATAAACCACATTATCTTCATCATTATTTTTACATGTGAACAAATAAACAACTTAACATTACTATTAAATAAATAACAGAAAAAAAAAAATAAATAAATATATATATATATATATATATATATTAAAATTCAATAAAGTAAATTAATGTTGTTTATAATAAAACTCAACTAAACTCAAACAAAACTTTATTGCTTTATTTATTATTATTATGTAAACAAATAAATAACAAACATTTAATAATATTAATAATTATAAATATTATTATTAATGTTAGTAAGAAAATATTCAAACAATTAAATACTGGAATTAACACTGTTTATATTATGCAATAATATAAACAGTTAACAACAAATTAATCAATTAAATAAATAAATAAACAACATAATTATTATTGCTTATAGTAATTATTATACTAATAATAATAATACATGTAATGACATAATAAAAAATATTTCATTATAATATTTGTTAATAAAACAATACTAATAAATACGATTCATACATATTATCATTATTTTTAAAATAGTATTATTATTATTATTAGAAGTATTAATAATAATAATAATAATAAAATGAATAAACAAATAAATAATAATATTAATAAAAATGGGGGAAAAAATGAATTAACTGATTAATTAATTTTACACCCATCAGTTATTACCTGGTAAAGATGGTTCCTCTGTTGGAACTGTTACCACTGTAAAGACGGTAAAAAACATCTGAATTACTATAAAGTAATAAATAAGCATTAATCATGCATGTTTGTAGCAGTAAGGTATTTGGGGCATGTACGCGGGCAGTCAGGCGTCTGGCAGTAGGCCGTGTCCAGCAGGGGCCCGTCACAGTCTCGGCCCCCGTGAGCAGGACTGGGCTGATTACAGCTTCTGCTGCGACTCTTCTGACCGAGGCCCCCACAGCTGAGTGAACACGGGCCCCAGGGGCCCCAAGGAGACAGACCTCCGTCACGGGGACACGGAGTCAGAGAGCAGTTCCACAGTCCGTGTTCACACGAGCTTCAGAAGAGACAAATACATTACTGACCAATAGCAAACAGAAAATTCTTCATTAAAAATGAGATGAAATATAATTTTTCTGTTACCAGGAACTGCATTCGTGCATCAGCTCCTCTCCAGACATCAGCTCTGACCCCAGTGTGATGTTCTGGAGGTCAGGGGTCAGGTCAGGGGTCGCCGACACACTTTGTAAAGAGGTCAGGAAGTCAGTGTCCACCAGACATGGACACTCCTACAAACACACACAACAGCTTTTTAAACAATTTCACTGACTTTACTATTTTATTAGCACTGCAATGCAAACTAGGTCAAGAATAAAAACACTAATAACTGTGTATGATATGATTGTGCGCTCACATAAACACAGGATCCGTTGTGCTGGAAGGTGTTGAGCGGACAGTGACAGCCCTCCTCACAGCCCTCAGAATAACAGCCCTCGTGACCTCTGACCTGAGAGCAGCTGAACGGACAGCCTTCTCCGCGCTCACACTCCCGATAGAGACGGCCGGGAGGACAGCCCACCTCTGACCAACACACACACAAATACAGTCAGAGTATGGTTTAAAATGAGTATTTGATGAGAAAGAGCCATGAAGCAAGACTCCCTGAAAGTCATTATACAGTTCAAACACAGCTAAAGTATTGAAATATGCAAATGCATACAGAACAGGGCTCAAAGACAGGCACTTTTCTCATAACAGATCTCTAAAAATGGCTGATTTGAATTTGCAGGGGATTTGGAGAGAAGATCACAGGGGATGCTGGGACATTTCACTTTTAAATGAGGACAGTGTCTTCTCTGTTAACCTTGACTGGAGCTCTGAGACCTTCACGCTCACTGAATATTAGACGGGTCTTACAGTCACTGAGATCCACCAAACGACCTGTTTGAGAGCACTTCCCGCTGTCACAGGATCACAAATCTGAAGTATTAAAATGATCTTGAAGCCCTCACATCATGTTTCAAAACAAACAACTTAAAAATGTTTTCTGAGAAGAAAGCAAACTAATTTCATGAAGGATTTAAGCTGCTTTGAGATCCTGCTCCGTGTCTGAAACATTGAAAAGCTGCTGTGTGCAGAAACAGGAAGCTATTAAAGCAAATCTGACTCAAATATCCTGTCGTTTCTCCATCTGGTTGGGTTTTGAAGGGACTTTACTGACTGTGAAATCCCACAAGTGTGTGCAAGTTCAGTAATGTGTTGAAAGAACAGGTTCGTTAACACCTCATGCAGAAGTTCATTGTATTTATACATATTTTTTCAACTTTTGTATTTCTACCAAGAAACAACATGAGTTAATTCATTCAGTCAGTCATTTATTGATTTAGCATTATTTGCTTGTTTTGAATTATTTATTTCTTTGTTCATTTTTAGAATTAAGCCCCATTCAAACTGACCATATTAATGTCATAAAATGTGTCTTAATTGTGCATTATTTATTTGTTTCAAACAACTAATTTTATTTATTGTTTTGCATCAAGTCCTAATCACACTGATTTAAAAATTCTGTTTTTTTATTTTGTATTTATTTGTTTATTTTTGCATAAAGTCCCAATCACACTGGCTATCTTAATTGTCCTAAAACAGGCAGGTTTTTTTTTTTTTTTTGCATTATTTATTTTTCTGTATTTTGCTGTATTTTTAAATATATTTTAGTTTTACATTTATTATTATTTATTTTTATTATTATTATTTTAATGAATTATTTGTTTATTTTTGCATTAAGCCCAAATCTCATCTTAATGGCCCTAAAATATATGGCTTTGTTTTTGTTTCATTATTTATTTATCCCCAATCACAATGATCACCTTAAGCATCCACAATTAAGCTTTGTTTTGCAAAATATAATTGATTTTGGTGGTACGTATGAGTTTTTTTTTCTGAAAATAGTGTAACCCTTCAGAATAGGTAACACTTGTTAACTGTAAATTATGACTTTTCCCTCAATAAATTCTTAATCTGCTGCTTATTAATAGTTAGTGAGGTAGTTGTTAAGTGTAGGTATTGGGTAGGATTAGGGATGTAGAATAAGGCATTAACATGGGCTTAATTAGCACTAACAAAATGGTTAATATTCTTGCAATATGCATGTTAATAAGCAACTAATAGGTTTAACCATAAAATAAAGGTGTTACCGAAAATAGCTTCCTAAAACTTTTGTTATTGTGACTGGCTGCTCCGAGGCAGAGCTGATGGAGAGTTTGTCGTACCCAGACACACTTGTGTGTTACAGGTCTTGCTCTGGCGTCTCATCCCTGAACACGGCGGTGTCCGGCAGGATCGGCTGCGGCTCTGAGAGCCTCCTCCACAGCTGACGGTGCAGGCGGACCACGCTGACCAGTCGAACCATGGACCGGAGTCTACAGGAGCCATCATACAGACAGAGAACGTAAAGATCCTGCACACAGTGTACGTGAATGATGTGAACGATGCTATGGGTCACACGGACTGACCTGAGCAGCTGTGAGTGTTACAGGTTCTCTCCTGTTGGCCGGGTCCAGCACACTCTCTGCCTCCACTCTGAGGGGCAGGATTATCACACTCACGCCTCCGGATCATAGCCCCGCCTCCACACTGGATGGAGCATTCAGACCAGGGAGCCCATTGGCCCCAGCTGCCATCGACATGGCAACCAGGAACAGAGTCACACTGCAGGACACCTGCTTCACAGGTGCTGGAGAAAAGGATCAAAAAACAGTATACAGCTTAATAAGGTGAGGGTCAAAGACTTCTGTAGTGTTTAATGAGATCACTTTAACACTAAACAATCATGTAAAAAGCAGAAAAGGCTCACTGTACCAGTTCTGACAGTCACTGCTGATGGTTTCTCCTGGAGTCACATGATGCCAATCTGATGTGTCCGGCCAAGACCAGGAAACATTACCTGTGTCTATTCCTGCAAATACAAAGTGTCTTGTGTGTCTTTTTTCGGTTCTATATTTAGTTCAATATTTATTTATAATATTTATATAATCTAAAAAAGGGCATAAATTAAAACAAATGAAACATTTAACAGAAATAAAATGAAATATAAAAAACTTTTGCTAGTTGTGAAGTCATAATTTGACATTTTCATTTTGTTAAAAGCTGAAGTGCTAAAATTACTGAAACTAAAATAAAACGTTTTCATATTTAACAAAATGTTCCACAAAATGCCAAAAACTTTCATTAAAATTAAGTAAAAACTAGCAATATGACAAAATCTAAAAATAAATTAAACATTAAAAGAAATAAAGTAATCTATTTCTATTTTTTGTTTAGTTTAAGTTGAAGCACTAAAAGTACTAAAACTAAAAGTGAAATAAAACAATTCAAAAGAAAAATTACAAAAGAACACACAGCACAAAATGACTAAAACTTGAAAGTAAAAGTACAAACTTTAACTATATAATAACAAAAATAAAGTGAATACTTTTATGAATTCATTTAAAAATTTTAAATATTAATGAAAATCTATTTGAAACCTTTTTTTTTACCTATTTGCAAAGGCAAACCTAATATTTAGTTTGATGTTGTTTAACCTAAAGTTACAAACAATAAATAAATTAATTAAAAAATAATAAAACACATAATGGAAATAATAAAAAAACACAGCAAAAAGACTTTTACTTCAGCTAACTTTAACTAAAATGAATGAAAAAATAAAACGAAAAACATTACATGAAATAAATTAAACATTAACAGAAATAAAATGGAACATAAACTAAAAAAAAACACTACCAAACTTAAAGTATAAAAATAAAAAAAATAAAAAGATGAATAAATAATAAACACATAGCAAAGTAACTACTAAAACAACACAGACTGAAAGAATATTTGTGCTGTGGCAGCAGCACTGATCATCAGACTGTACCTGTGCTGATGTTGTGATATTTACAGCGGCACAGCTCTTGGTTCACACACACACCGTCCTGCAGCAGCATGTCTCCTGGACACCCGCAGGTCCAGCTGCACTCCGGAGAATCCACACACTCCGTGTCTCCGTGAAGGTCGGAGCAGGAGCGAGGACAGGGCTTCCCGCAGGGCCACTGCTCCTGTCCTCCTCCACAGTCTGCAGAAGAGGACAGAAAGACATCAGGACAGGAGTCTGGAGGTGTTTCTGGTGTTCCTGTGACTGTAGAAGCAGCTGACCCGAGCAGACGGTGCTGTTGTCATGACAGCCTCGGCTCTGTCGACTCTCTCCAAGGCAGGACAGACCGCCGAAGCGTGCCGGAGGACTGTTACACTCCCTCTGTCTCACAGACACACCGGCACAACCGTCACAGTCTGACCATGAGCTCCAGAAGCCCCACGAGCCGTGGACTACACACACACACAGAGAGAGATCAGCATTTAACAACAGACCGACTGCAGGTCATGATCTTTTACATAATCATAATAAACTAAATTCTGAGGGCAGTAAATTGACTTAAAAAAATTTCTGTCTCAAATTGCTGAAATATTTCATAGTTTCCAATATGCATATTCCATATTGTCATAAATAAATATGCATTTTAAGCAATTTAAACCAGTGCTGTTATTAACCAAAACTAAACAAACTAAAATCATTTACATTCATTGAAATACTGTACTACAAAGATGAACTAAAATAAAATAGAAAATTAAATTAAATTGGATTAAATGGTATAATTTCACTTTAGTTTAAAATGTCATTTACAAAAAAACTAAAAGACACAACAAAATTATTATAATTAACTAAATTAACTAAAATCCTACCCTAAATAAAGTTTTATTTTAACCTCTGAAAATGGCTAAAAATTCAGCTTTGAATAAATGACATTTTAAAATGTATTAAAATAGAATAGATATTTGAAACTGTAATAATATTTCACAGTATTACTGAATTTATTGCATTTTTGATCAAATAAATGCATTACTATTATCTTTTTAATCTTTTGCATGACTAATTCATCTATAAAGTATCTATCTATCTATCTATCTATCTATCTATCTATCTATCATCTCACCAGGGCAGAAGGAGACAGATGGACACGGCTGTCTCTGGATCTGGACTCCGAGTCCGGTGTGTTTCTCCTGCTGGTCTGGACACGGCGCTCCTCCTGATCTGGGTTCAGGACAGGCACAGCTCCTGTAGCGGGACACACTCTCCATCCCACAGGTCTTTGAGCAGGGCGTCCATTCAGACCACTGACACCAGCCTCCGCCCACTGACACACACACACACACACACACACGTCACAGTCTAATAACTCACACAGATGAGTGAGATGATCATGGGCTGAAGGGACACACCTGGACAGGGCTGTTCACTGCAGACGAGTCTCCCTCTCTCACAGGTGCTGGAATATGACCACACACACACACACACACACACACA
>JAUMHE010000082.1:16631404-16663459 GCA_032359235.1 Enteromius mattozi | reverse complement strand
TAAAAGGGATAAAATATATTTTGTGCTTTCATACATTTGTATTCTTCTTATAATGCTTAATGTAAAATGTATATCTAAAAAATGTATATCGTAAAAATACTTTTTACTACTTTAAATATTTTTTTTAAATACTATATTCATATATATATATATATATATATTCACATGACATGTAGTTCTTTTACTCACGGTGAGGTCATCACATGATCGTGGACATGAGGGTCCGCAGGCACTGAACACACTCCCCGGCATGTGTGAGCATGACGACACTAGAGACAGAGAACAGAGTTAACATCTAATATACATGTCAACACACACATATGTTTACTTCGCTATCTAAATGGGGTATTTTCCACAGTAAAGTATTTTCTATCACCCTACACCTAAACCTTACCCTCACAGGAAACTTTCTGCATTTTTAGAGTTTTAAAAACCTTCTTTCTGTATGACTTACAAGCTTGTTTCCTCATGGGAGGCCTAAAAATATACTGATAATACTATCTTTGTGAGGACATTTAGTCCCCATACCGTAATAAACACATAATTATTAATAACCATAATTACACACCTGGACAGTGGTGTGTGTTACACAGCAGGACTTCCGTCCCTAGTCCTTCACAGTAGTCTCCGTCTCCTCCTCTGAAGGGTCGATCACAGTCTCGTCTGCGGCTCTTCACTCCTCCACCGCAAGACTTACTGCAGTCTGTCCAGGACGACCAGTCACTCCAGCCTCCGTCTCCTTCACACACAACACACACCAATCTCACTTTTAAAGGGATCTTTCATGCACTTGCAAATCACTGTTGTTTTAGTTCATACTCATATTTTTTGTTGCACCTGTATGTATTCATACACAGGTAACACTTTACATTAAGGTGTCATTTGTTAACATTAGGTAATGTGTTAAAGGAATAGAATGAAAATCCTGTCATCATTTACTCATCCTCGAGTAGTTCCAAATCTGTATGAATTTCTTTGTTCTGCCGAACACAAAGGAAGATACTTTGAAGACAGTTTGTAACCAGGCTGTTTTGGTCACCATTGACTTCCATAGTAGGAAAAAAAAGATTCTATGGGTGTCAAAAGTGACCCAAAACAGCCTGGTTACAAACTTTCTTTAAAAGTTTTCTGCAGAACAAAGAAATTGTAGGTGTCTGAGTAAGTTTGACTGTATTTCTCTCTCACTCACGTCTGCAGGGTGTTGAAGCACACACTCTGTCCTCTCGGTCCGGTCCCACACAGGGCAGTCCGGTCCCAGCTCGCTCCGGATCTGAACAGAAGCGATAGCGCGACTGCAGACCAGCGCCACACGACACAGAACACACACTCCACGGAGTCCAGGATGACCAGCCGCCATCCACTGAAACACACAGTCACACGAGTCTCACACACACATCAGAGAGTGTGTTACAGACACCAGAGCGTCTCTAAACCTCTTACCGTCACACTCCACACTCGTACAGTTCACCAGCTTTCCTGATTCACATGTGCTGCACAAAGAAAATACATCATGAATAAATAACAGGTTAATATCTATATGTTCATATCACATGCTATAGCATTAAATGCATAATTACAAATAATTAGTAATAATTATTAGTATTATTAAACATATTATTAATAAATAAATATTATATGTATTTATTTTTATTTGTATATTTTATTAACATATTTTAAATATACATTTTATTAATTTTACTTTTATTAATACAAATTTGTTTAATAATAATAATGATTATTTTCGAAAATGATACAATATTTTGTATCATTTTCAGTACTCTACCTATTTATAAAAAAAAGAACAATCATGTTTTTATACACATTCATATATACACATTAAATATATATTTTTTAAACTTTCACTAAAATATATTGACATTTTATATGTATTCTTATATGTGTTACTGTTAAATGCATTATATTATGAATTATTAAGATATAATAATATTATTAGAATAAAATCATTTCATATAATAAAACTATATTATATTATATTAAAATATATGCCTTTATTTTTTTTTTAAAAACATTCAGTAATTTTACATTTTATATTTTAAAAATATTTTTAATTAATATAGCATTATTGGTACACGCATGTTAAAAATATTAATAATATAAACTGATTATGTTTTCAATAATTTGAAGGTTTATTCAATTTTTATTATTTTTTAAAGTCTATAATTTAGTGCTGTTTTGTTACCAGTTGTTGCAGTTTTCGGTGACTGTGGCTCCAGGTTTGTACTGCTCTCCATCAACATTACAGCGACAGAGCGACAGAGACACACACTCGCCGTCCTAAAACATACACACAAACACAGATACAGACTCGTGAACTATCCACAGACATAATCAGATATACAGACACACACACCTGTAGGGCCGACCCGTCAGGACACTGGCACCCAGGCAGACAGCTGGTGTTCCTCGGAGCCTCGTTCCCCAAATCTGAGCACAGCAGCTCCTCTCTCACACACTTGACCCACTCCTGACCGCCTGTACAAGCGCTTCCGTTCCCTGAGATCACACACACAGAGTGATGAGGTTACAGGTGTCAGCTCACACACACACACACACACACGTGTCCAGCACTGACCGCAGGGCTGCAGGTTACAGGCGCTGAACTGCTGAGGTGTCCCATGAGTCCTGACCGGACCTCTGCTTCTGCTCCTGTATCCTCCTCCGCAGGGAACCGAACACTCAGACCACGGGCTCCACGGGCCCTTCACTCCTGAACACAGAGAGCACAGACACAGTCACTTCACAGGGTCACACCTCCTGGAGAGAGGGTAATGAGTCTCTGCTTTATAGGCCTTGAGTGGTTTAAACCATAATTTGTAATAAATCAGTAATGCCTCATAATTATCCATTAGAAGGTGTGGCTTCACACTATCCCTTTAACTCTATAGTCGTGTTGTGATGGGGTCACTGTACCGAAACAAGGTGTAATGCTGCATGTGTCCAGCCCGATGCGCTCGCCCTCACAGACACGGCCACCAAACGCCGGCGCTGGATTGGTTCCTGACCGATAGCGGCGTCTGATGCCCACGTCACACGTACGACTGCATGCGCTCCAGGCCGTCCACTCGCTCCACCCACAATCCACTGCAGAGAATGAGAACCAATATAAGCAGATGGGCAAACCCTTCCCAGACCAGGCAGATGAAAACAGAAGATGGCGTGTGATCCTCACCAGGACAGGGCTCTGTCCCACACCGCATCTCTCCATCAACACACGTGCTGTGAGCAAACACAAGACAACGTCACACCACATCAACATTGTATTGTGTTTTATTGTTAACAGCACATTTTAGCTTTTTATGAACCTAATCAAAATAACACAACTGCAGTTTAATTGGAATGCACAATGAAGAAAGAGGATTTATTTGCAAACAAACTCTTCAAACAGTATGTAAGACGAAAAGTGATAAACCATTTATCATGTTAATCATTAACATGACTTTACAACACTGAAAAATCTCAGGAGTGGTTAACATGTTACTGTAATATCATAGCAGTATCACACCATAATACATAACCATAATATAAAAACATGCATTTTTTTTATCTTTAATATATGATTTCTTTTTTTTTTTTACTATTTAAGTGAATATTTAAGCATTAAAAAATGAATTGAACTCAAAATTAGACTCTTGTGGTCATAAAAGTGTGTTTTCGCACAACAAGGCTGCATTTATTTGATAAAAAATTGTCAAATATTATTACAATTCAAAATAACAGTTTTCTATGTAAATATGTGTTAAACTATAATTTCTTTCTGTGATGTTCAGCTGAATTTTAGCATCATTATTCCAGTTTTCAGGGTCACATGATTCTTCAGAAATCATTCTAATATACTGATTTACTGCTCAAGAATCATTTCTGAGTATTATTAATGTTGAAACAGTTGTGCTGCTCAATATTTTTTATGGAAACCATGATACATTTTATTTTTCAGAATTCACAGATGAATAGAAAGTTAAAAGAACAGCATTTATTTGAAACAGAAATCGTCTGTAACATGACTTTACTGTCGCTTTTGGTTGATTAATGCATCCCAGCTGAATAGAAATATGAATATAGAGTTACCAGTTGTTACAGCTGTCTTTGGGCAGGCTGTCTCCCTGCATGTACAGCACCCCCCCGTGGAAACACGGGCAGCGGTGGAGAGGCACACAGGTGTTATTGAACAGATAGAAACCTGGAGAACAGTAACAGCCATCATAACACTCGGTGGCACACTCCACGTCCGCCATGGCATCCAGACACACTCGAGGACACGCTCCGCCCTGAGCCAAGCACTCAGCCTTAGACAGGAAGCTCATGCCGTCCGGACACACACCTGCAGCACACACACCAGTCAAACACACACAGCAGCAGAAGCTATGGAGAGGTTCCTGCAGGTTTAATGATGTTATTTACCCGAGCAGGGCTGGACGTTACAGTCTCGTGTCTGTATGTGTGGCCCAGGACAGCCGAGGCCTCCGTACAGCGGCGGAGGAGAACTACAGAAGCGCTCTCTCGTCTGAACACCAGAGTCACACTCGGACGAACACACAGACCAGCTCGACCAGGACGACCAGCCGCCGGTCACTGCGGTCACATGACAGACAAACATCAGAGAAACTGCAGCACTTGATACAAATGTGAGCTTATATATAAATATATATATTTTTTTCCACAGTAATAAAAAATAAAATTATTTTGAATAATTTAATAATAATGGAAGTATATCATTATACTGTAGTTTTATTTATTTTGTTTATAGTTTATTTTTAGCATTTTAATTTTAGTATTAAAATTTCTTATTATGAATTAGCTTTTATTTTTATGTTTTTTATACTATACTATTTAAATTTGTAAATTTTTAGCAATTATTTTGTGTGTTGGTCATTATCTTTTTTTATATATTATTAATATTTAGGTCTAATTTATTTTATTTTAGCTTTAGTTTTAGTTCAGCTTTCATTTTAATTTAGCAATTTTTGAATGTGAAATGCTTTTTGCTATTTTTTTTAGTTTTGAATACTATTATTTACATTTAATTTATTTTTATTTCAATTTTAGTTTTGTTGTGTGCTTTTGTCAATTTTGATAGTTATTTTACATTTTTTGGGGGGTTTTATTTTTATTTTAAAGGTCTAGTTTTAGTTCAGTTTTAGTTTCAGTGCATCAATTAAACAACTAACTGTTAATAATAATAATAACTGTTAATAATAAGCTATATAATATATTTAATTAATATTTATGTTTAATGCTATTTAATTGTATTATTTATTTTAGATTAAAATCTTTTTTTTCTTTTTTTTTTTAAATTTAGTATTTATTTATTGTTTAAAGTAAAAAAATCAAAAGCTATATTGATCTTACTGTACATTTCCTCCGTATGAACATCAACTTGACAGTCACTACTGATAAGCTACTAAATATCATGTAGAAACATTAAATAGAAACTGTATGTATCTTTGTAAATAAGAGCAAAAGAGCAAGACGGAGAAGTGTGATTTCCAGGGCTGTAATGAAGTGTGTTTGGAGATGTACCGGGGCAGTGGATGGTGTTGCAGGGCTCTTGTTCTTCTGTGTCTCCTTCACAGGAGTGTGTGTGATTACAGCTCCTGAAGCGCCGTCTCAGTCCCACAGCATCCACGTGATGAAAACATGTCTTACTGCACTCGGACCACAGCGTCCACTCGCTCCAGGACACTCCCTCAGGACCTGAACACCTCACAGTCAGGATCTGCTCTAACACTAGTGACATACACTAACAGTGTGTAGATGTTACCCTCAGAGCAGGACGTATAACACCGACGGGCCTCAGTAGAGTCTCCTTCACACGGCTCCACATTCACCGCTGACACTGGACTCAGAGGAGATCTGTGGAGCATTCATTCACAAAAGAGTTAGACTGTTTTACCATGTATTTACTACGTTTCTGGATCTGGGATCATTTCAGTTGTGTTGCTGTCTATAGAGGGTCAGGTAGCTCTCTGATTTCATCAAAAACATCTTAATTTGTGTTCTGAAGATGAACGAAGGTCTTACGGGTTTGGAATGACATGAAGAGAGTAATTAATGACAGAATTGTCATTTTGAGGTGAACTAACTCTTTAATAAACAGTTCATAAATGAATGGGTTCACCTGTAGCGGTGCTGTACTCCTGTCCCACAGCTGCTGTCACATGACGTCCATGAAGACCAGGCCGACCAATCACAGCGAGCGACACAGCTGGATTCATCACAGGTGACACGCCCATCTTTACACACACTGTGTGATTGGATAAACATCATGACATGCATTTACAGCATTAAACGCTGCCAGACCATTAGAAGAACATTAGAAAAATGATTGTACTGACCATGTGCTGCAGCTGCCGTTACTGACTTCCTGTCCAGGCTGGATGACCGAACCCTCCCATAAACACTCACATTTACTGGCATTGACACAACGGCCACCTTGTAGGAAGAGTCCAGGAGGACAATAACATCCTAACAAAAGAACAATCATATACATATAAATCATATACTATAATTCTCTTTTGGCCTTTCTCTCTTTATTATTCATTTATTATTTTTAAAATACAGCATTAAAATTGCTTTTTCAAGTGTTACTAAAATATGAAATTGTATAAATTATTTATCAAAATAATATATTGAAATCATTTCATAAATACTAAAATAAATTATTATAACTACATTTAATTATTTATTTTTATTAAAATAAATTATTATTATATTTTATTATTTTTATTAAAATAATACATTTATATAATAAACTGTAATAATTAGTAATAATAATAATTTTCCTACACATACAGTATATATTTTGAGAATATTTACATGTAAATACATTTATAAATTTATATTATTATATTTTATATAAATATATTTAATAAATAAACATACCATATTTTCTTAAATATATAAATGCATATGTAATATACATATTACACACAAAATGTGATTAATCAAAATTAAAAAACTGTTTGATCGCACTAATAAAAACAAATTTATATATATATATATATACTAGGTATGCATATCTGTATTGATGAATTACATCAATAAATCATTTTAAATACTGCACTATTTAAATACATCAAATCTAAAATACTGATGAACTGTAATAAATGATTTTTATCTACTAACAGCCTTATAAATGGAGGTGAGGTAGTACCTGTAGTGCAGTTTAAGGTGCAGTTCCTCTCAGAATGGAGGTCAGAGCAGGTCACGGGACACGGGGCGATTTTTCCCGCCAAACAATCCGACTCCTCCACCAGGATCATTCCTCCGGTGCAGCCTGCAGCAAACAATATCATTCAATAAGAGCATACAGTAAACTACAAATAATAATCTGAAATAACTGTATAAATGATAGAATAAGGACTGTTAAATGAGAAGCGTAGCACTGCTCACCGCTCTGTGTGTGTGTGTCCGGGCCGCAGGACTGTGTGTTACACGTGTGTGTTTGTCTGCTCATCCCCTCACAGTCTCGCCCACTGTTTTTGGGTGGAGGGTTCGAGCAGGTCCTGTTCCTCACCATCAGTCCTCCACCACAACGGACATCACAACCGGACCACTGTGTCCACTCTGACCACTGACCGTCCACTGAGAACACAGTTATTTTTTAAAAGAAATAATAATAAAAATAATAATTAAATTTAAGATTGAAATAAGCTATTAATTAAAATATTAAATAATTATAATAATTAAAATTATAATGATTTCCTTTTCAAATTACTATAAGTTAACATGTATATTTATTATTATAATACTAATAATAATTATTATTATTACTAGAACTTTTATTTATCGTTATTAAATACCTGAAAAAGGTATGTATAATATATAATAATAATATATTGCTATAATATATTTAACCTCTTTCCCATATTTAATACAATTAAATATTCTCATATATAAAAATTCATTTTGATGATACACATGAACACACACACACACACACAAAACACATAAAAATATAAGTGACATAACAAATAAACTACAATAAATAATATTTAATAATTTAATAATATAAGTCCACATTTCACTTTGCATATTGATGATCCAGCAAGAAAAATAATCTTTTCATCTGGAAGCCATGGCTTTTGCGAGTCAAATGAATATACTGTCTTTTAAAATATTCCATGGTAACATTTATGTCATTTTAATGTTGTTTTGCAAAATATTGCGCATATATTTTTCCCAAATAATGACTTCTTCAGAGTTTAATTAAATTAAACTCACTTCAATAGTTACCTATGGCAATTCTCATATTATTTGTTTTTATAAATGTCATATAATGATATATTCAAATATACATTTCTCATGCATAAATGCAGTATTTTTTCCTTCATTGCTGTAGTCCATGTATAACTTAAAAAATTAAAAAAAAACGCACATTCACTCACTGATGAGAAGTTATTAATCAGAAAAAATCTTGTTTCAGTACAAAAGCCTTTAATTCTGACTGTTCTATAATATTATGTTGAATGCAAAAACAGTCTGCAGATTTTGAATGCATTATGAGAGTTAATACAGAACATGTGTGTACCGGGACAGGCCTGCAGGAAACAGGCTCTGCTGTCGAACTGTGCGCCTCCACAGGATCCTCCCGGCCGGGCGTCTCTCAGGAGGGTCTTCTGCCGGAAAAGTGACCCCAGACCGCACGACACGCTGCACTGACTCCATGACGTCCAGGGAGACAGAATACAGTCGACTGCAGGACACAAACAGACCTCTCAGTCCCACAATGCACCTGACCTGAGATCAACATCTGAGACGTGTGTTTGTGGACTCACAGCAGTCGCTCTCGTCCGAGCCGTCGGCACAGTCTCTGCGCAGGTCACATCTCTTCTCCAAACTCACACACTCACCGCTCCAGCAGCTGAACTGTTTGGAGGAGCAGAGTTTGGGCAGCAGGGGGCGCTGAGAGGGTGTGACGGACCCTGAGTGATAAGTGAGAGAGATTATTGTCATATATACAAATTACCACATAAACACTCAGTGAGCTAAAAATAAAAAAAATAAAATAAAATTTAAAAAAATTATGAAAACAAGTCTATTTTTCTTGTCTAGAAAATCCTTTATTTCAGAATTTATAGATATTCTGGAGGAAAAACAAGACTAAAAATCTATGCTAGAAAAGCATTTTTTGCAGTGTGTGCTTTTTTACCACAGCGGTCTTCATCAGATCCGTCGGGACAGTCCTCACGGCCGTCACACACCAGAGCAGCTTCTACACAGCCGAATGTCCTGCAGGAAAACTGTCCTTCCACACACACAATTCTGGGTAGACCATCATCAGGGGATGTAGATGTTTCCCAGAATCCTTTAGAAAATGGATTACAGTATTTAGTGTTGTTACACAGCAGCACCTGCTGAGTCAAACACACACACACACACACCTGTGGTGTTGAAGTAAGGTGTAGGAGTTAGGATGTGTCCCGTCGGACCCACAGCAGGTGGAGCTGTTGTGATGTGGGTCGGTGGAGCCACTCCTGGGCTGCCGTCCTGTGGACTCTTAGTGTGAAGTCCAGGATGTCCAGTGGTGTAGTTATATTGACCAGGACCTCCTGTTGGTGGAGCTGTGGTCACTTCACTACTGGGGGTGACCAACTCATCTGAACAGAACAATGAAAATAATAAACCTTTTAGTTGCAAACAATATTCTTTTCTTCTTCTGAGGTTGATATAACAGATCAAATTACATATACCACATACTGAATTATATAACGCTTAAAGGGAATGCTAAAAAAAGCTATTTTCTGGGACCATTAACATTATTTTAAACATGTGAGCCTGGACCAAAAAAACAGTCATAAGTGTCAATTTTTCGAAATTGAGATTTATACATCATGTGAGTCTGAGGGCACGAAAAACCCCAAAAAACTAAATATGGAGAAAACCACCTTTAAAGCTGTCCAAATGAAGTTCCTAGCAATGCATATTACTAATCAAAAATTATGATTTAATATATTTACGGTAGGAAATTTACAAAATATCTTGGAACATGATCTTTACTTAACATCCTAATTATTTTTGCCATAAAAGGAAAATGTATAATTTTGACCCATACAATGCATTTTTGGCTATTGCTGCAAATATACTCCAGGACTTGAGACTTAAGGTTTTGTGCTCCAAGGTCACATATTAATTAATAAATGATATGCATAGATCATAAAATTAATTAATGCTTGTTTTTATTTTAAATATATACAAATAATGATTTCATTTAAAAAATATAATTAAAATTTGCATTAAAAATTGCTTGGGAATTTGTTTGTTTGTTTTTGGATTATAAATGAAATTCAATATAATATATGTAAAAAGAAATGAAACTTACTTTATTTTCATCTAGTTGCCAAAGCAACATTTATTGAATATTAAAAAAAAGAAGTAAAAATGATAAAAACAAAGTAACAAATTTGAACTAAAATTAAAATAAAAATTAAATGTAAAAAAAACAAGAAATGAAAAAACAGTATACCAGTAATATCAAAATAGCATTGCATTATGGTGAGTTTGGGGTTTTAATGTGTGAAAAGTTTAATTGCAATCATAATATCACACTGTAAAAAAAAAAAAAAGAATGTTATTGTCATTAAAATATTATTCTGCTTTTTTTTTTTAAATGTAAAATCCTTTTTTGTAGTTGTTGTTTTTAATATGGAATGAAATATCCTGGTCACTTGATTCAGCCAGATCTCTGAGAAGAAATAAAAACTAAAATGAAAAATGAGCAGGCAGCAGTACCTCCTCTACATCCCAGCACCTCCACACGGAGGTAGAAGGTGTGGCGAAACTCTACAGGAATGATCCGGAGAAATTGAGCTCGGACCAGTCTGTCCAGCCAGCGTGTGACGGGCGTCCGGCCAACCATCCTCACCTCAAAGATCTGACACAGACACAACAATATACTTCATTTACAAGTCCTAACTTTCATTTTAACCAGAACAGCTCAATCCTGAAGAAAATTCCTGGGTTTGCTTACCTTCGGAGGAGAGTCTCTGTCTCCGGTCTCAGTGAAGTTGATGAAGTGGTTCTCCAGCAAAGCGAAGGTCAGTCTGTATTTGGTCAGATATCCCCACATGCGCTCACTGCCCTGCGTCACAACACCCGAAATCCACGTGGGCTCCAGGAAATCCACCTGGAAATAAGGGTGAGGGTCTCCGGGTAACGGACTCCATCCGGGCTCCATCACCATCCTGAGAAGAACCACAAAAAACAAATGTCATCAAAGGCATCAAGGTACATTAAAAATATTGTGGATGATTTTGTATATTCATGGTTGATGGTTGTATTTTCTTAATTTGTGCATTCATACATGATTATAATCTTAATTCATCATAAAATACTCACACATTGGGTACGACGTTGAGCCGGCCTGCATCTGCAGGATTATTCTCTCTGTATGAGGACGAGGTCAGCTGACCATAATGGACACGCCCATCCTCCAATCCCAGAGCAGAAGAGCAGACACCTGATGAGAGACAGACAGGTGAGAGTCAGGTTTTTACAGTTAATGAAAACTAAAACTATGAAAAACTTTGTTACTTGTAAAAATGTTGACTGAAAAAAAAATTCAGCTAGTTGTCAAGGTAAGATTCCTTATTTTCATTTAGTTTAACTTAATGTACTAAAATAACTATAAATAAAACATAAATGAATACAATTATATAAACATGCTTTATTTATATATATATATATAAAATTTATAATTTTAACAAAGGTATTTATGATAAAATATCTTATGATTTCTAACCTTTCTGACCAGGTCCTCCTTCCTAGGAAATGCAAAGGGAAAAAATTAAACAATGAAAAATTATCTCCAGGATTATTTACAAATGCTATGATTCTGATATACAACTGTTAAACATAAACCAAATCACACAAAAATCACAATAATAATACATTTTCTGGACAGCAGAGGTCCCAATAGTACTACTTAAGCTCTAGCAACATTTGTGCCATATTATTTCAAATAAAATGAAACATATTTAATAAATGTAACATAAAATATTTTGCATTATGGCAGTTTGTTTGGCTTTATACATTGTCATATTAATTTTTTATATTAATTTTATCATTTGTTTTTTACAATATGGCTATTCTTATTGGTTGGGCATGTCATTGTCAGATTTAACTGTGATTCTAGTTAAGAAGTTAATAGGTTAAGTCTCACGGTGGTGGTCAGGGCACTTGCAGTGGTCACAGGCTTCTTGCTGGGCGTCCTGAGAGGGGCGGCGGTGGGGGTGATGTGGGTAATATTTGTGTGTTTACAGTCTCTCTCATCCGCTCCATCAGGACAGTGAGGAACCCCATCACAGCGGCGCTGTGCCTCAATACAGCCTCCTGGAGGAGGACAGGAGAACTGACCCGACGGACAGACCCCAGGCTTTCTGGTAGGAGCGGGAGTTCCTGAATATCAAAGAAATATTTCAAAATAACAATATAATTACAAAATAAAATGTTAAGCAAAGAAAAAAAAAGCATGGAAAAACTGAAGCACTGTGACATTATTTAAATTTTTTCCCTTCCAATTTCGATTAGATTTTGTAATTATCATTATTTTTAATGGTGATTTTTTTTCATTATAATTAATGCTGTCAAATGATTAATCACTTCCAAAATAAGGTTCTTGTTTTTTTTTTACATTATATATGTGTGCATTGTGTATATTTATTATGTACAGTATATATAAATACACACACATACAGTATATATTAAAAAAAATATTTACATGTATGTACTTTCATATAATTTATATAATATATAAACATATTTAATATATAAACGTAACATTTCATATACATGCACTTTTATTTTGGATCATTTGACAGGACTAATTATAATAATAATTAATCATATATTTTCAAGCTTGATAAAACACTAAATCAAGGACTTTTTCCCCCTGAATATATTCCAACTTGGAAATTGGGTCTATGCCCACCGCTGTAATTTTTATTATGCCGTTATAATATTTATTAATATTTTAATTTTAATAGTTTTAATTAATATTAATAAACAAACAATATAATAGAATAAATAAGGATATTATATTATTTAATAGAATAAATTATTTAAGTTACTTGTTTTTTTTATTATTATTTTTGTCAAAAATAGTTTAGTTTTTATAAGATTTAGTTTTTATTCTTCATTTTAGTTTTGATAATTTTATTATGCCAACTAAAGTAAATAAAAATGGTTTGTTTTTTCATATTTTATTGCAGTTGTTTTTTTTTTTTTTAATTTAAATGATCAGCGATTTTTTACAAATATTACTTTTTGTTATAGTTAATGATAGTAACACTGATACCGCAGTTGAGCTCATCTGTCCCGTCACCGCAGTCGTTGATCCCGTCACACAGCGCCCCCTGTGGACCAGCAGGAACACAGCGACCATTACCACAGAGGAACTCGCTTTCTCTACAGGGACGCAGCGGCGGGACAGGGGTTGACCACTCATGCTCTGATAGGAATGAGAGGCAGAGAATTTTAGATTAGTGCTGCTCAGTGGCATTTCTGACACCTAAAATGTAATGTACAGGGAAACTAAATATACCATCAGCACAGCCCATGATTTCAGCTCTCAGATAGATTCCATTCTGAAAATCATGAGGCAAGATTCGTATGAAGCGAGCCGACACCATCCGGTCCAGACGGGCCAAAGCTACGCCATGGTCATCACTGTTTCCCTGAAACACCTGTAACAGAAAAGACAAATATAAATACCTGTTTCTAAAAGGTGCAGTATGTAATATTGACAGCTAGTGGTTGAAATACAACAATTTAACACAAAATATTTTTCCATCTTTGAAAAGGCAGACAGAAAAAAGTCAATGTTTTTGTTTTGCTGTATATAGTATTTAAGTGTTAGATGAGATTTTTGTCGGTTGTTGACGTTGAGTTATTGTGTGTCACCTTAGCTTTGGGTCTGGCGTCTGTGATCAGTTCTTTATATGTGAACCACTGATGTCCGTCGCTGCTGAACTGCAGATAGAAGCTGGAGACAAACGTGTCAAACACACCACCACCCTGCGTCAACACGCCTGCAACACCACAAACAAACAAAACATTAAATATATTTACAGTAGCTTTATTATGAAAAGCAAAGCGTCACTGTTATGGTCTTGCATTAGCTATATTTCAGCAAAAGAAAAAACACAAAAACAACCCAGAAAATTCAGAGAAACATCCAACTCTACATAAAACCCAACCAACCGCCTAGCAATGTCCTAGCAACCCTCCATAATTCCCTAGAAACTCCCAAGCAACCACACAGCAACGCTCTAGCAACCACACCAGCAAACAATCTAGCATTGCCCTTGTAATCCCCCAGCACACCCTAAAAAAACACACAGCAAAGCCCCAGCAGCAACCACCAGCACACCCTTGAAACTGTCTAGTAACCACACAGCAACACCCTAGGAACTAGTTAGCAAAACCCTGAACACCCTAGCAACCACCTAATAACACCACAGCAACACCCTAACAACCACCATAAACACCTTAGCAAACGCCACATAGCAACACCCTAGAAACCACACAGCAACATCCCAGCAATCACCTAAACCACCCTGTGCAGCCTACTGTAGAAACCTCCTAGTAACCAAATAGCCACACCCTACCAACCACCCAGAGCACCTCAGCAACCACCTAGTAACCATAAAGCAACACCCTAGCAACTGTCCTGAACACCCTAGTTGTAGCAACCTCCCAGTAATCACATAGCAACACCCTAGCAACCACTCTGAACACTCTAGCAAAGCCTAGTGATGACTGTTGACCACAGCAAGCACCCACATGTTCTTCAGAAAATATACTAGTTATTATAATGATTATTTTTTAACTTGTAAATGCATTGCACATTTAAACATACAGCATTGTTACGTCACTAAAGTACACTGAAATTAAAATAGAGGAGGACTATTTGAACAATATAATGTCCAAATATCATGAGGATTCCAGCTGAACTCTTGGACTGTGTTAAATGAGCTGCAGTCAGTGACCTGTGATGTTGTAGTGTCTGAGCAGGTCTATCTGGAGGTACGGCCCGCGGGACGAGTGTCTGTGCTCCTCAGGGGTCCCGGCCGGGAGCTCTCTGTACTCCTCCGGCTCCGGGCTCCAGCCCTGCAGGTCGCTGTGGAGGTCCCGGGCATGCAGGCGTCCCGCTGATGGAGGGTTACTGGGCTGATGGGACGAGGCACTGAAGCTGCTGGCCGGGAGTGACTGAACACCCAGAGCTGACCAACACTCATCTATAAAACAACACACAGAATACAGGACAGCTAGAAATGACTCGGACGCATCAAAGACTAAAGCAATAAATAAATCAATATATTAAAACATCTTTATATTATACAATATACATGAATAATACTTACGTTCTCACACAATAAGTACTGCATTTAAAGAGTTTTCATAATAAAAATGTGTATTTACAGGACTTTATTTTGACCAAACACATTAAAAATTACACAGTTGTGCTCAAAAGTTTACAGAATTACGCATGCAGAATCTCTGAAAATGTTAATTATTTGAACAAAATTAAATGGATCAAAAACATAGCTTTTTTGTTTTATTTAATGCCGTCCTGGATAAGCTGTTTTCACACAACATGTTTACATATACTGTAATTAACATGCCAAATTAATAGCTGAATTTATTGAAATGACATAATTGTTGATTATTCCCTTTAAATTTTTAATACGATTATTAATTACGATTATCACAGTTTACACTGAATGATGTTTATGCCATTGTTTGAAGCAACTGCATGCCATATTTTTAACATAAACAAGCTGAAAACACTCTAAATGAAAAAACTTTATTGCTTTTCTGTAGTATTAAGCCTCAAATGTTAATTATACCTCGGATTGGTTTCTTGTTTAAATAAATAAAAAAAAGCTAAACTATGAATGGTATTATAATGTTATTCTAAAACTAAAATTAAAACAATGGAAAACCCTAAAGGTACAGGCTACAATAGGTGCATCATAAATGAACAATTATTCAGTTATTATTATTAAATGTAATAACTGCAAATAGCAGCTAACTTAATTGACACGATGTGTGTACTGCTAGGCATTTTGATTTTCTATTTTTTTTGGAATTTGGATGGAAAATGTTTGTCTTTTTATTGCTAAAAGTTGCCAAATAAAGTTTAAAAATGTTAAATTTGTTGCTTTTGGAAGACGTTGTTGCTGGGGCAGTCTGAAAATTTGCTAAATATAGCAACAAAATTGTTATAACTGATACTACAGTATGTTTGAATGAAACTGACCGGCCGGAGGCAGAGGGTATGTGGGGACGGTCGGAGGGCCCTCTGGAGGTGCGGAGGGCCTCAGTGTTATTGGCAGGATCATTGGTGTAGTCGTCATGATAGTGCTGCCATTACCTGACAATGAAGAATACAGTGTTATGAATGCAAAAACCACAAGTATAAAATAACGACTATGATGAATATGTTAAACCTTTTTCTTCACAATAGCAACACTTGTCTCCTTCCCCTGAAATCAGAATATGACCCTGAAACAGAGAAAAAATGTACTCACTTAAACCTGAACATGCAATATCAGTGACAGTTTATAATCATGTCTCATTAGTTAATGACATTAAAAAACAGCAATCTATAGTATTTATTAATCTTTGTAAATTAATAAAAAATACAACTATTGTTTTATTTTAGCTCAGGTCCATTAAAAACTCTTAAAAGATGCAACTTTTATAATATCATGTATTAGAAAATGTTGAAATTGCCATTAACTAAGATTACTGAATGATTTAGAAGTATTTTTCAATGTTAACTAAATAATTAACTTACGTTAAATAGAACCTTATTAAAAAGTGTCACTGCAATAGCTATCTGTTTAATGCAAAAACTAACAAAACGTTCAGTTTGATCAATAATATTACTGAACATTATACACACACACACACCCATCACTAACGCATGTACACACACACACACCTGTGTGTTTTAATTTAATTAAAACCTGTGTTTGTATTTCATTCTTCAGTCTAAAAGAAATGAATTTGATGAAAACATTCCAGGATTTAGTTCACTAAAAACGGCTACACACATTTTAATCGTTTCGATCATTTCACTAGATAAAACCCTTATTCATTGTCTGGTATCATTTATAGCCACACACACATCAGTCAAGCATGTGCTCACACACACACACCTGTGGGCATCCAGTGGCAGCGTAAGGACAGTACGGGACACAATGCACCGTGAGGTTGGGCAGACACTGGCACATCTGACACTGACCGCCTTTCCAGCGCTCACCCACCGCATGTGTGTGTCCATGATATTCACACTCACTGCACGGCTCTGTCTGACAGCTGAGAACAAACACACGGCATGAAAACATCTGCTAAAGCACTGCACAAGAAATGCCATGAGTGTGATTTCTAGGGAAAGCTTGTATTAATCAAATGTATAAAGCAGTGTTAGTAGTTTTGGACAAAAGCATCTGCTGAGTGCATTAATATGACTAATCAAAACAACTGCTGTAGCTAAATGGCAGATGTGTGTTTTATAATTCCCAGACATTCAGGACGCTTTGTAAAATGTTAATTCTAACCGTCGAGCTTTGCGGTAAATCCCTCGGCACTGTCGGCCGTTGCCGTGTTTTGAGGGGTTATTGGGGCTGCGGAAGGACCACTGGACGCTCTGGACTCCACACGGACCCAAACACTCGCCCCACTGAGACCAGGACGACCAGCCACAGTGAACTGATGAAAACACACACATACAGTTATTAAAAACCCTGCATGATACGAAAGAAAATCATAACATTTGAGCAATAGCAAATTATTTTTCTAAATCATAAATAAGTGGAATATTTTATGCTTTTTTCATTAACTTAATATAGCTAAATAATAAGTAAGCATATTTTACTGTAAAAGATAAATTTTTAAAACAACTTCAAATAATTAAAAATTTGTAGAAATAATTCTCCAACATCAATTAAATCACCATCAATTAAGAACAATTAAACAAGTTTTATCAAGAAATCATACATTGTTATTATAATAAACAAATTAGCTATTTTTCGACTGATGAAAAAAAAAATAATAATAATAATAATAAAAATACTTTATTATAAAAAAAACCCTGAAATAAAGGCTTTTCAACCAATTAAATAAAACACAAAAAATTCTGAAATATTTTATTTGTGTACCTCCATGTCACATCAGGATTCATTCACTTTCAAATTAAAATTTCCTGATTATTTACTCATCCCCATGTCATCCAAGATTTTTATGTATTTTTTTATTCAGTTGAAAAGAAATAAAGGTTTTTGATGAAAATATTCCAGGATTTAGTTCACTTCAATGGACTCCAGACGACTCCACACATTTTCTTTTTAAATGACCGATCGTTTCGCTAGATAGGACCCTTATTCATCATCTGGTATCGTTTATAACCCTCTGAAGCTGCACTGAAACTGGCATTTTGACCTTCAGTCGTTTGGAGTCCACTAAAGTGAACTTTGCGACTGAAGAAAGAAATGCATAAACATCTTGGATGACATGGGGGTGAGTAATAAGGAACCATGAACATGTGAATGTTTTATTAACCATGTGTGTGTGACCAAAGGATAGCAAACCTGGAATATTTTACAAAATAAATAAGAATGATAAATGATGTATATCTGAAAGTATAACAAGGCAAGCAGGTTTTCTGTAAGAGGTAGGTTTAGGGGATGCTGTTTGGTCAGTATATAAAAAAAAAAAAAGAAGGAAGTCCCCACAATTCACAGAAACCTAACATGTGTGTGTATTTGAGAGTGTGTGTTCACCTGAGCACTCTGGGTTGGTCTGACAGTGCTGGGCTCGTCCTCGCTCACACACACACACGTCACAGCCCACTTTGACCTGCTGACCGGGCCAGTATCGAACCCCAGACACCTCACACACACACTCCTCTGGCTGGACACACTGCTGCTCGTGATTCATGACCTTCCCATCAGGACACCAGCAGCCTGACACCAAACAACAGAACCAATGAGCAAACAGATAAACATGAGTATACAGTACCTTAAAATAATACCGTAGAAATGTTCTGTATTTATATCACCGCAGTACTGGCGTTTATGAATGGCCCTCAGTGATATTAAAGAAGCTGTGAGATACTCGGCTAAAGGCTCACCTGTGAAACACCTGGAGTTGAGGTCACATGTTGTTGCCCCGGATACATGAGCGCAGGTCAAAGGGCACGGCGCACAGCTGTATCTGACGAGGCCCGCAGGACAGGAGACATTAGCACAGCTGTCCTGAGGACACGGCTCTGAAAAACACATCTGTGTTCAGCTGGGAAACATTCAGACCTGCACCACTATATACTGAGTATGAGTAGAACTGAGCTGATACAGAAACTAGCTTTAGCTCAGAAATACTGCTCTGATACTGGAAATGGCTGGTCTGTGACTGGAGAACAAAATCAAATGTTGTTTGGTAAATGATCTAAAATATAGCACCCTTGATTCTAGATAGAGATCCATGGCTGTTTGGGGTTTTTTTTTGGTGATGTTGTTAGTTTTAATCTTAATTTTAGTTAATATTTTGATAAGAATTTATTATTTTTAATTAATACTTTTTGTGTTCATTTAGTTGATATTGTTTTTTAATTAATTTTAGTTTTTGATATTTTACTACATCAAATAAAAAATGAGAACTATAATTTTATAATTTTTTTAAATAAAAAAATAATTAAAAATGTATTTTTAGTTTGCATAAATAACCTGTGATATATATATATCAAGGTATTTTCATTTTCATATTTTAATTTTTAATTAATTTTATATAGTTAATATACAATAGTTTTACAGTAGTTTACCATAAAATATTTTGTCCACACTAAAATACTAAGATTATATTTATTCATAATAGTAAAACCAGCATAAACAAACAAATAAATAAATGTTTTCTGAAACACCCAATGATGCTAACTGATTACATCATCAATGATGAACTTAAAAATTGAAGATTGTATAAACAACCATTGAGTGTACATAATATTGTGTGCACATAAATAAACACACACACACACACACACATGTACACATACACACATATACATTCAGTATATATATATATATATATATATATATACAGTATATAATTAATTTTATATATAAAAAATTGCATATAAAAATTGCAAATTCATATGGCAAAAATTGTTCCAGTTACTTTAGAAAGTAAAAAACCAAGGCCAAGATGGTTATAACTGGAGGTAGACCAGCTTAACCAGTGTAATTAAACTGCTTACCAGTAAAGATCTAAACTAGTCACTAGCTGAAGCAATTTATCTGCTCTGGGTTGTTTGTGCTGGTTCTGGTTCTTACTGATGTCAGTAGTCAGGTTGGTTTCTCCAGGTAGTTCTGCACAGCTTCTGCCTCCGTTCTGCGGTGGAAAACACTCTCTCTGACGAACTTCAACACCACCACAACCTTTACTGCAGTTGGACCACGTGACCCATGGCAGCCAGTAGCCATCGACTGTCGGATGGAAGCGAGAGCTCAAGATCTGACACCAGAACACTGATGCATCAGGTGTGTGTGTCTGTGTCTGTGTGTTACCGGGGCAGGCCGTGGAGTAGCACTGCTGTCTCTGTGTTTTCTCTCCTCTGCAGTGTCCGTCTGAATCCTCGCGGCTGCAGCGTCTCTGTCGGCTCATGGTTCCTGATCCACAGCTTCTGCTGCAGGGGCTCCAGGAGCTCCAAGGGCCCCAGACACCACAACCCGTCTCGTCTGAGGCGTCTCCGGGACAGTCTGCTGCACCGTTACACAACTACAACAACACAACGACAGAAAGAACACACTGTCTCAACCACATCCTGAACAATCAGGAACTCACCAGCAAACATCACTGTGATGGAAAAATTAATGATTACTATATTCATATACCATGATATTTACATGGTACTTCAAGGTATTATTTTTGATGCATGAACAAATAAAGACATCAGCATTGATTTCTGTACCGTGTTGAAGGGCACACATGATCCATCAGCACAAGTGAACTCTGGACAGACGCGGCTGGTGTTTCCATCACTAGGTGGCGCTGTGGAGGGATTGACTGTATCTGGAGAGAGAGAATTATACACATATATTATAAATATTATATTAATCATCATAGTTCGCACAGCAGAACCGTTGTGCGTCTCCAAGCAAAGTGATTCGTTTCTGAATGAATCCATGTTCTGAACGATTCAAGTGGACCAATGATTCAATGAGTGATTCATAAAGAGAGCCATTTACTTCATTCCTAAAAGAATCAGCAGTTTGAATTAATATACGAAAATATGAAGATATTTACCACCACCTACTGGAAGTTTCAGTTTCTTATTTCGTGAAAAAAAAAAAAGATAATATTAATAATAATAATAAAAAAAAAACCTAAACCTATTATAGATATAGCTTTAAAGGGATATGTCACCTACAAATGATAATTTGCTGTTTACTGACCCTTAAGCCATCCAAGATGTACGTGACTTTTTTTTTTTTATTCCTGTCTGTTTAGTTTGTATGAAAAATGTTTTAAATGATGATTGTTATTAAATAAAGGCTATTATGTGTTGTAAAGTATCTTTTTAGTGATTAATAAACACCAGTTAATCATTTTAATATTGATTAATAATGTGTTTATGTAGTAAATCCTAGTTGAGGTAACATACTGTACAAAACATATAGAGTAAACTGATAAATGTTAATTGACATAACTTCTCTAAATATCTGACTAATGAAAACATTTTATTTGAATGGACTATAAAACTAGTTCACTAAAGGTTGAGCCAACTAAAAACTAACAATTCACTTGAGTCTTGAGTAAATATTAATCTTAAAAAACAGTTTTAGTAGAAACTAACCACAGAGTATCTCATCCTCTCCTTTAGGGCAATCAGGAATCCCGTTACACACGCGTGACATGTTAACACATGTGCGGTTATCACAGGAGAAGCTCCCCGGACAGGGAGGAATACGTGTGGAACCTGCCGAGAAAAAATAATACATGTTAAAACAACACAAAAAACTAAATGTGGCTTCAGTATGTTCCCACAATTCACAAAAACAAGTGTGTGTGTGTGTGTCTATCTGTGTCTGTGTGCATGTGTGTGTTGCTCACCGCAGTTGTCCACACTCTCGTCCGAGGCGTCTCTGCAGTGGGGCGTCCCGTCACACAGCTGCTGGTGTTGGATGCACTGGTCTCCGGTCTGACAGAGGAACTGGTCAGATGGACATGTACGAGAACAGCGTTTCTCATCGCTCCCGTCCAGACAGTCCGTCTCTCCATCACAGCGCCAGGCTAATGGCACACACTGACCGCTAGTGCAGCCGAACTCAAACTGACTGCATCCTGAAATCACAACATCAGTTATCATCAATATCATGATACATCTGCATCAAACTTTCAGTTAATCTTTGAATCTGATGCTACTGTCAGTAATTAGCTGCAAGAGTTGTTCGTTTAATTCTATTATTTTAAATGCATTTCATTTTAGATATTATTTGTTATTTATTTTATATTTTTTAAAAATGTAAATAGCTCAGTCATAATGTAGGTCATTTTTGCAGTTCTTGACCCTTTGAAAATAGATCTTTTTCATATTAAGTTATCACTTTATTTCTATTCTTTGCATTTTTTACCATTAATTAATGTAATTTTTTGCAAAATAGAAAAGCAGAGCAGTTCAGTTTCTAATAAATGCACTTTATGTGTTCATGTTACAGTTTTATTTTAGAAACGCAAAGAAAATCATGTTTTGCATGGATACCTTTGACAGGACAGATGAGCTCATCGATGCCGGACGGACAGTCCCTGTGTCCGTCACACACTCTCTCTGCAGACACACACTGACCTCCGGGACACTGCAGCTCTCCGATGGCACACACACACCCTCTCTCATCGCTGTAGTCTCCGCAGTCATCGTGACCGTCACAGCGGTGGAGGAACAACACACACCGACCCGAGGAACAACGAAACTCGTCCTGTCTGCACAACACCCCACAGTCTGCCACAACACCCAACATTAACACCACCACAGGATCAGCCAGGAGCCTTTACAGCAGAGGTCTCAAACTTCAGAGTTTAGCTCCAAGCAGCCCCTGTGGATCACTGTGGATCAGGTGTGCTTGATTAGGGTTGGAGCTAAACTCTGCAGAGCTGTGGCCCTCCAGGAATTGAGTTTGATTATGTGAATGATGGCAGAATTCTGCTGCAAACACTGACATATGAAAAAAACAGCCAGAAATACCTGGAGCAGTCATTTGAGGCTTTAGACAAAAAAAAATATATAACATTTGCACATCTGTTTTATATCATTTTTATTCATTATAGATTGTAGAGTCTAATATAGTGAGAATATGGTGTGAAAAATCAGCTCAGTTTTATTCAGAGACTCGGAGCGATGTGCAATATTGTGCAGATGCTGATTTATATATTAATATTTGATCAAAAAACTAATTCTTATACATTGTAACATAAATCAAAAGATATCATATCAGTTATGGGCATACTCAACACCTAAATGTACATGTATATTTACCAAGTTAATGTTTATTAACTTTCATAATTTAATAATTTTTAAACCGTATACATATTAAAAAGGGGATTTTAGTAAACAGTATTTTTCATATTTGTGTATTTATGTGTTTAGACAAAAATAAGTGACTCGACTGACATGCTGACATTTTTGTCCAAAAAATAAGATTAAGTTCTGCTGCTTGTAAATCAATTTACAAATTTTTATCGATTATAACAGTATAGCTGACACTTACATAAATTAAATAAAAGTCAGCCAATCTATATCTTCAATAATATGTCTTAGTAAGATGAGATTGAAATGATCAAACATATAATGCAATGCAATGCTGACTGAGAGCTGAAGAAATAAATGCTCCTCAGAAGATGTGAGATGTTTTGGAGGTTTGTGAAGATCATTGCTCTGCTGAGGAACAGTGAAAGTAAAGCTCCTGGAAACAAACGTTCCTTAAAAGATCCTGATGATCAGATTTGAGATGCACTGATTTTACTAAAAAAAATATTGATTGAGAATCAAGTAAAGCTGAGCTGCTTCAGTCCAGTAAGAGTTCATCGGGAAATATTTCTATTACTAAAAATCAGTCAAGATTTGACAACAGAAAGACACAAGAAGCAGCTGCTGAAGCTGAACGTTTGTACAAAAATACTAAAAGACTTTTACTTGAAAAATCTAAAACATCAAGCCATGAAGTAGATTGTGTGCTACAGGTTTATTTTGATCATGTTGATCATTCAGAAATTCATCAAACTTACCGTGTTCATCAGAATCATCAGCAAATCCACAATCCAGCCTCCCGTCACACACTTTATGAGCGGGCAGACAGCGTCCGTTCTCACACCTGAACTCTCCGGCCGGACAGCCGGGTTCTGGTGAGGTCGGGGCACAGAAGTCCTCGTCTGATTGGTCAGCGCAGTCGGGATGGCCGTCACACCTGAGCTCCAGCGGTACACAGGCCCCAGCGGAGCAGCGGAACTGATCTGGAGGACAGGTGGAGGGACAGACCTCATCTGAACCGTCCCCGCAGTCGTCCTCATTATCACAGAGCCAGACTGAAGGAATACAGCGCTGAGAGCCGCCCGAGCACAGGAACTCTGAGTCCTCACAGACAGACGGAGGAGGACACGGAGAGCCAACACAACCCCACATACCAGCAGAACAAGTGCTGAAGGACAGAGCACAGAATTTAAGAGTAAAAATTGCATGGAAAAATGTGGAAATCAGCACACAAAAAAACTTAATAGCCAATATTTTAATTCATTGTTTTTTACTTCAGCTCAAAAACTACTGCTTTCTCTATAATATTACTTTCAGCAATAATTTGGGGTGTTTTTGCATCATTACATAATTTGCATAATTCAGTTGGCTAAAACGCAGACAATATGTGTGCAAACAAATGAGGGATATAAAAAAAAATATTGATATTAGATCTTTTTTTTTCCAGAACGCTTATTTTTCACCTAAATTTACTTTTACATAAGCTTTACCATGTCGATGTTTAATAAAATTAATGCTTTAACAAAGATTTTTTGTCCTTCATAATGAATTACGAATAATGAATATGTATTATATTACTGTTTTAAGCATAAATTGACTCAGTGTTTAAAGCTACTGATTTCAGTTTTACTTTATTTTTATGTTTTTAGACAAAATAATATATTTAAATAATTTTAGTAATTTTAAATTTGGATGTTTTTTAGACCAAATAATACATTAGCAATTTAGTAATTTCAGTACATTTTGTTATATCTTTAGATAGAAATGGTATATTAAAATAGCAATTTTAGTACTTTTTTATTTTGTTATGTTTTTTGACAAAAAGAATGTTTTTTAAAATAGTAAAATGATACATTTTTATTTTAAATTTTTTTTTTTTTTTTACATTTTATGTTTTTAGACAAAATGCATAAAATGTATAATAACGTCACACATGAGTAAAGAGTATATATTTACAAAACCGAACTGCAGTTCCATTTGCTGCAGTAAATAAACTTTAAAATGACGAACAGTCTCTCTAAACTGACCAGTTCTGACAGTGTTGAGTGACAGTCGCTCCCGCCGGAAATAAAGATCCGTCCCATTCACACGGACACTGAGACGGAGGGATACAGGCATCACCTGCAGAAGAGAGATGGACATCAAACATTCTGTGTGCAAATACATAACTAACACATCAGATGAACACAAACACACTCCTCTCACCGTGTCTCACAGTGCCTTGAGGACAGAAGCATCCCTCCACACAGGAGAGGGCGCTGCAGAGAGGATCAGAGACAGAAGGAGTACCGGGACACACTGGAGAACAGGCAGGACCGCAGGCCTCATAAACCAGACCGTTCTCACACTGCAGCGCTGCACAGACACAACAGGACACTATATTACACACACTAAACCTATAGAAATCAGTCAGATGAGTGTAATAACTCACGGCAGAGTTCCTGTGTCCTCCAGCGCACATACACTCCTCTGCGGTTACACTCTTCAGCGTACGCAGCTACAGCCGTACACAAACACTCACAGTCACCGCCCGAGTCACATCTGAAAAACACAGATAACTCTTACAAGCCCTCAGTGCTGGATGAACAACAGAGAGCCTGATGCATGCGATTCATCGAGTATCATGTTTCAGGGAGTGTGTTTCTCACCCGCAGGCGTCAAAGACACACCAGTCGTAGTACTGCTGGAACGGCACTTCTGAGTGACACGAGCTGAAGAGATCCTGACCGAGCACCGCACACTTCTTTCTGGCCCACGTCACCCGGTGAGAGTTGATCTGAAGGTCAGGAAAGTCATTTAACATCTAAAAGAACTATTGTAATAAGCATTCTTATTTTTCTTAATCTTTTAGTTTAACTTTGATTTTAATTATTAGATTATTATTGCATGTAAACATTTTAGCCTCTGTATAAATTAAGTTTGTCTTATTTTAAAGGTCCAATCAGGAATTTGCTTAAACTTCAGGGAGAGGTATATCTGAGTAATCTTTTAGATAATTTTGCCAAGTTAATGTTTAATATGCTTTCATTTTCACTTTTAAATATTTTATGCCAAAATAGTATATTAAAACTGGTAATGTTTTAGTAGTGCTGTCATATAATTAATCATGATTAATCGCATCCAAAATAAATGTTTTGTTTAAATAATATGTGTGTGTGTGCTGTGTATATTTATTATGTATACGTAAATGCGCACACATGCATGTATATATTAAAAATGAATTCTCTCTATATTTTAAATATATTTATATATAATATAAAGTATTTGAATATAAATATATAAATTTAAATACATGTAAATATTTTTAAATATATTGTATGTGTGCACATTTATATATACATGATAAATGTACACAGTACAAACACATAATTTTTAGACAAAATAGTGTTAAAATAGTCATTTTAGTACATAAAAATAAAAACTAATTTTAGTAAAATTTGTAAAAATGTTTTTATTAGCATTTTAAAAATTATAATTTAGAAAAATACAAAGTATTTGTATTTTTAGTTTTAAATGAAATAGTATAATAAAATAGCAAATCTATTAAAAAACATTTTATTTATTAAAATAAACCATATTGTAAAGGTATTTGTATTATAATTTTATGATCGTCACTAATCTCTTATTAACCATAGAATGAAAACAATAATCCACTTTAGTGGAAATATTGACGCAGAATCCATACATTTTTAAAATAATTAACACAGCATCAGCACATGCAATTCATAGAGAGTACATACAAAAGATTATGAGAGCATTCAATTTATGTAATTTATATAGAATAAAATTCATTATTTTTGTGATTCTGTTTGGTGCAGTATTACTCACAGTGCAGGGGTCACGGAGGTCCTGGTCTGAGACGTCAGGACATGATGGGCTGATCTTCCAGGAGTTTCCAAACAGTTCTGGAGTGGATTCCATGATGCCTTGTCTCGTAGTGAAGTCGTTTTCTGCATCTCCGTCAAAATTTCCACACAGTCCACCGACTCGGCCGCGCAAGTGAGGCATCAGCCGGACGTAAACACGCATTCCTGTGATAGATACAAACAGCCGTTAATCACACCAGCAGTGTCAAAAAATTGTATAATTATTCACAGACTGAAATATGAATGGATATACCTCCATCCCAGAGCAGAGTGACTCCGAGTCGAGACGATAGGGACACAAATAACCCGACCCGCTCCAGAATCAAACCACTGCCCGAATACCACTTTGGAAGAGTCACTGGAACCCCGTTGACCGTCACAGCTTTACCTGAGAGAAAAAACATGCAATCACACAATGTGAAGATCTGATGTAACTTTATAGTTATAATATACAATATAGTACAAAAGAAATCAAATCAAATCAATCAACCAATCAATCAATCAATAATTAATACATTAATTAATCTAAATTAAATTTAATTAATAGATTTTTATCAATAAATATATCTAGATGAACACAAAAAAGTAATAATAAAAAAAATCTAGGTCAAATATTAAATGTACACATTTCCCAACAAATAAATCTAGATAGATTAAGTTTTAAATAAATAAACCAAAAATTGTAAACCATTTACTACATTTTTCACATTTATAAAAATGTAGTGAATTAATTATTAAACAATTTGAGATAAAATATAATTAAATACACATACTATATGCCAATCAATCAATAATTGTAGATTAATAAAATGAATTTGTTATTAATACATTAAGTAACTTCGAAAATATAACATTAAGTATATAATTTTATAATTAAATCTAGATAGAATCAAATTAATAATTAAAATAAATCAGATAGAATCAAATAAACAAATAAATAAATACATTTACATTTATAACACAAAACTAATCTTATTAACATTTGCAGGTAGAATTCTTGAATGTATTTAACTATTCCGTTAACTATATTATATTAAAACTTGACTATTAAAACCATGAAAAATTATAAATAGCATATATTAGTTATTTATAATTAAGATTTTCTTCAGAATTGAAGGCATAATGCACATATAAAAATTTTACTTTTGGATGCACTTTTCAATGGAAATTAAATCCCAGTGATGTAACAATCTGCAGCTGCTGTGTTTATGTGATTAGTACCTCTCTTCTGCACATGTGTGTGTGTGTGTGTCACCTCTGAGCAGGTGTATGGCAGTGTTTCCCACGGTCAGCGTGACAGATTTGGTGCAGGTGACTCCTGTGCTGCCGCAGGGGACGTTCTCGGCGCTGACGCTGAACAAACCGCTGCTCTCCTGCGCCAGAACATACTCGCAGTCCCCCAGGAAAGAATAATATCGGCCGTCAAACGTGATGTAGTGAGGGTCGCCGGTGGCCACGCAGGTGCCAGAACACAGTGACTGACCGCATAGCCATCGCTGCTCACGACACACACTGTAAACACCAACAACAGGTTTATATGTGACAGTAGTACACTTTTACAAAAACACTGGGCTTCATTTCACTTCATGAGCAACGCATCTTTCAATGTTGGATTGTTTTGGTTAGCATTGGCTTCCAGTGTATGAACGAAAATAAGTAAATAAATATTGAGACAACTCTCAAATGTGACCCTGGAGTCTTAAATAGCACAGGTATATTTAATAGCCAACAATACATTCAAAATGTCAAAGTTCTCAATTTTCCTTTTAGGTAAAAAATCATAATGATATCAAATGGAAATCATGTTCCATTAAGATATTTTGCAAATTTCCTACCGTAAATATGTCAAAACTTTTTTATTATTAATAATATGCATTGCTAAGAACTTAATTTGGACAACTTTAAGGCAAATTTCTCAGTATTTAGATTTTTTTGCACCCTCAGATTCCAGATTTTCAAATAATTGTCTCTTAGCCAAATATTGTCCTATCCTAACAAACCAGACATCAATGGAGACCAATTCAAACTGACCCTTATGACTGGTTTTCTTGTCCAGGGTTACAAAAGAAGATGGTCATACAGGTTCGAAGCAACAAGGGTTAAGTAAATGATTTTAAATTTTGACACCCTTTTAAAAACCCTTTAATCTCATGGCATTATTTATGCAATGTAATTTAATGCATTCATGTTGCAATAAACAAGTCTGTATATATATACTGTAAAAAAAATCTGGCAGCTATGGTTCCCGAAATTCGAATATAAAAAATACAATAACAACATTTTAGGTTTTACGGTTTTAAGTTAAATTTACCGTAATTTAATTAATTGATATAATGTTAATATACCAAGCTATTAAAGTACTGAAATCTGTTTTGTATCTTTGAAATACTCTGATCAGCACCAAAAGCAGGCGGTGATGATTAAGTCACACGATGAACCAAAGCTCATCACAAGCAGCTTTTAAATATGAACATATATAGAAGGAGCTCAGTGTCATTCACACAAACACTAAACACCATCATGATAAACTGAAATATGTAATAAACATACATTTAACAACATTACATGTAACATACAACCCTAATAAACATCACTGATAAGAAAAAAATAAGAAGAAACAGTCAAACATAAACAGTTTTTTCGAAGAAAAAACATCAAATTCAAACTAAATGCAATGCAGGGAATTTTACAGTCAGTTTACGGTTTTCCCTGTAAATTTTACAGGAATTTAACATTAACCATTTAACAGGTTTTTACTGTAGCATTTTCACAGTCTCAATCATGGTCATTTTTTATAGTGTATATATATATATATATATATATATATATATATATATATATTTAGTCACCAATTCATATACAGCTTCTGAAAAAATAAATATTGTCAAGTCTTTGTGTAGTAAATTATATTTAATTTTTAATTCTAAAGCTACTTTTTGTAATATCTAATTGATGCTTTTCTCATTTAACACAATAATGACATTACATGATTTTTGCAGGGTAATTTTTAGAGAGAGAAATAAATATATATATATAGATAAATTACTGTTTCTTCTCACCAAGTGTTGCAGTCTTTAGAAATTGTGTCATTGGTGAAATAAAGTCTGCCATTGTGGTGACACGGACACTCGTCTGGCTTTACACACTCATCACCCTGAAAACACACAGAGAGAGATTTATAGAGGTTATAATAACACAAACTTGTTTTAAAAAGAGCACTATATTAGCCATTAATTATGTTTATGCTCTTAAAACCCCACACTTCATATTAGGTGGCCTTAACTACTACTGTATGTTCTTACATCAAAAATATGTGTATATTGTATTGCAAAACACTTTTGCTGCTATTCAGGTGGATATGGGTAAGGTTAGGCACAGGTTTGGTGGTATGGGTAGGTTTAAGGGTGAGTTAAGGTGTAAGGGAGTAAACAGTGTAATTATAAATGTAATTACAGATTTAACTTTTTTTTTGTGCTTGTAGCAGTTAATCTTGGTCATCAACAGGAAATGCATGAACACTTTAAAGAAATCTGGCTGTCTCATGTTGTGTATATGTGACTGAGAGGAGACTCACGAGCAGCACGCTTCCCTCGGGACAGACGCAGCCGTGGATGGGTTCAGCACACGCGTCCAGAGGAGAGCTGGGACTGGAGCAGGTCCTCAGACACGAGCGAGGAGAGAAGATCAGAGAGCCTGGACACTGATTGACCTCCGGACACGACAGATCCGTGCAGTTCCACACGCCACGAGCACACACACTACAAACACACAGTGCACACACATTACTGTGCATTAGCTGTACTTGATCATGAAAACCCTTGCTAACAGTGATATTACTCTAAACTACTGTAAATCTAAAGTCAATTTTTTATTTTATTTTTTTCCCTTTGAAAACTGTAGAAAAGGCCACAAGAAATACACAACATGCTTTCATTCTGTCAACTGTGACTCTGTTATAAAACACGGAGATCTCTTTCTAAGGTCTATTCTTTCATTGTATGTACAGTTGTTTTGCTTGGAGGTCACACAGAGGTCACACTGTTTGGGTCAATAACCAAGTGTTTGACAAGTCAACACTAAAGAGTCTCAGACAACAATCACACTTAAACCTCCACCTGCAGCAACAAAAAGTGCTTGTTCACTTATAGTCTATGACTGCGCATCTCAGGCTCTTAACTGAGGTCACTCTTCATTATTTGTATGAGCTGTGTTTGAATCATCAGGTGTTTTGGGGAATTTTTAGTTGCTGTGTAAAGTAAGGTCTAAAGACTCCTAAAGGAACAACAGGTGCAGAAAACCAAATAAAAAATAAGTCTAGATCTCAATAAAATTATTATTAATTTTATATTATAATAAATAATTTGATTTTAAATCAAATGAAAAATCAAATCAAATTATAAATAAATCAAATATTCTCAAAGAAAATTAATAAAATATTCTAAAAATTCCATTAATTATTTATATTTTTATCAATTAGTAAACAAATAAAAAAATATAATTTATAACATACCTTTATACACAAATGAATAAAGTACAATTTATTATAAATAAATGAAAAATAATCTAGATAAAATAAAATAATAATAATAATATATATATATATATATATATATATACACACAGAAAAACAAAAATATATATATATAT
>JAUMHE010000082.1:16610612-16631304 GCA_032359235.1 Enteromius mattozi | reverse complement strand
TATATACATATATACATATACATACATATATACATATACATACATATATACATATACATACATATATATACATATACATACATATATATACATATATACATATACATACATATATATACATATACATACATATATATACATATATATATATATATATATATATATATATATATATAATAAAAAATAATCCATTTAAAATTAAATCTATCAACTAATAAATCATTCAAACAGATAGTAATTAATTAATTAAATCTAGATAAGTTAAACTTTTATTGCAACACCATAGAGAATCTCACAAACACCTGTTCATCTGTTGAACCCTGGATGTTTTTATCTGAGAGCATGTGTTAATCATATACTGTACACAT
Organism: Enteromius mattozi; assembly: GCA_032359235.1. NCBI lineage: Eukaryota > Metazoa > Chordata > Actinopteri > Cypriniformes > Cyprinidae > Enteromius > Enteromius mattozi. The sequence continues at coordinate 16,630,936 of JAUMHE010000082.1, read as the reverse complement.
ATGTGGAGGTGTGAGGAAAACGCATTATAAAAGTGTCCGCTTGTGCAATCTCAATCTGCGTTTTATTATCGGTCTGAGCCAAACTCCACATTACCACACCGAGCATAAGAGCGGATGAGAAACACGCTCAGATATCAGCCTCCATAATGCACAGCGGCGCGTGTCGGCTGATCTCGAGGCACAAGAGACTCGATGAAATCAACCTATCCCGAGACACGAGCCCGCAGGTCATAGAGTGACTTCATCAGATACCTCACACCTCACAAACACTCGCTGACACGGGATGGCACGTGCAAAACCAGCCCCACGGCCCGTAACCGGAGAAGAGTGTAAACCTTGACCAGTCACCTGCCGTGTTACTGGCTTTACATCAGCTCAAGCTGTACTTCAGATCGTGTGTGTGTGTGTTAAACAGAGATGTGCTCAGATGCACGATTACTTACCTTAGCAACCACCCAGAACACTTTTGCAACCACTCAGAAAAACTTAGCAACCACCCAGAACACCCTAGCAACCACTCAGAACACTCTAGCAAACACTCAGAACAGTACATTTTATTTAGTGATACTGTTAATATTCATGTCTTCAGAAAAAGTAACATTTTGAGCTGCTAAAACTAGATTTCAGAAGTCAGATCATATAACGAACATGACAATACAACTAATGCAGTATTTTATAAAATATATATATATATATGTTTCTCTTAGGCATACATGCATTAGTTTGAGTTCAAAGGTAATTTTGGCTGAATATTTGCTGTGTTATCAGAGAACAGATGATAAAAATCAGTCTCCAAAACCATAAAGAATCATAAAACGGTGAAGAAAGTTTCAACAACAGGATTATAAAGAAAAACTTCAACAAGACAACAGATGAAGCGACCTGTCTCTCTCAGCTTTGCTTCATTTCGCTTTATATCTCTCCATTTTATGTTCTATTTCCAGGTCATATTTAACCCCAAAAGTATTTATATGCAAATATACACTCTCAGAAAGAAAGGTACAAAAGCTGTCACTGGGGAGGCACCTTTTCAAAAGGTATACTTTTGTACCTATTAGGTTCAAATATGTACACTTTAAGTACTAATATGTAAATTTAGTTACCAAAATGGACCCTTTAGGTACAAACATGTACTAAAATATGTCATTCAAAATTGACATATTTTGCATTAAAATTTAATGGAGAAAAATGCTTATTTTTAATCAAAATGTATGTCAAAATGTACAATAAAAATCAAAACAGAGACATTTTTTTTTCAATTTGAATTTTTGGTTGAAATGTGGTGTTCAAGCTAGAATTCAAAACAAATCATGCAAACTGTATTGGACATATAATTAATTCTAATTTATAACTAAACATGTTTTGTCCAAGTAAGCATTATAATTTAATATTTATTCATTAATAATACAAAAATGGAACTGCATCTATGTATATTTTTCATAATAAGCTGAATTATTATTGCCATGAACTTATTACAGTTTCAGTCCCTTTGAAGCATCTTATGTGAAAGTAAGGTATTTTCCTCAAGGTTCAAGTCTGTGTTATCTTATGCAGGGATCTGACTCTGGTTACCTGACTTGAGTCTATCCCATCCCCCTCTCCCACCCGTCACCCCTCATGAGTGTGAATGAGCTGTGGTTTCCTACCAGCGGTTGCAGTTCTTGGTTACGGTGCTCCCGGCGGGACGGAGCTGGTCTGTGTGTCTGCAGGGACACATGTCCACCGGCACACACTGACCCTGACCGTCCTGAGCCAGCCCGTCTGGACACTGACATCCCGGCACACAAACCCTGCTGTCCTCCTGCTCCTCACAGCTCCAGCCATCCCACAGATCTGAGCAGGACGCCCCACACAGACGCCCACACTCCTGATACACCTGTCCTCCAGAGCACTGCACCGCTACGGGAGACAACACGTCTTACAGCAGGATGTGCAATCACCTTTTTTACTTTTATTTATATAGCGCTTTTAACAATACAGAAAAGCAAAGCACTGAACATTATCAAATAGGAGAACAGAGTGATGGTAATGTATAATGATGAGATTAAACTATTTATTTATCAAATGCAGAGACGGTCTCTGTAATCAAAACAACAATAATCACTAGACATTAGGTGCCCCCAACTAAGCAAGCCAGATGTGCAATGTTTTCACTTTAATACTATCATAATACTATTACTTCATATACTACTACTGATATCATATAACACTATCAAATATCATTATATATTAATTTATAAATAATATTAATATTAAATAATATTATAAATATTGCATATAAGATTAACATGTAATACACATAAACAGTTTCTTACAGCAAAATTAAAAACTTTCATAATCTCCAACATTATCATATATAATATTAGATATTATATATTCAGTTACATAAGAATTTTTATATATTATTATAAAACTCATATATTTAATTATGATCAATTCATAATAAATATTATAAATAACTTAATTATATAACAAAATAACAATATTACAAATATCACATATTTATTGTTAAAATTATTTAATATATTATTGCATAAAAATAACATGTTATGTATTGAAAATTATATTATTTATAATATTAATAATTATATTAAGAAGTGTAATGTAAGATTACACCATTTCTTATAGCAGAATGCTTTGAATTATAATAATTATTCCTAAATTATCTAATAAAGTGATATTTATACATATTTATAAGTGCTGTCAAACAATTCAAAATTAAGGTTTTTATTTACATAATATATCTGTGTGTACTGTGTATATTTATTATGCATATATATAAACACACACACACACACACATATATACAGTTTGTATATTTTTTCAATATTAACATAAATTTACAGTACATATTTATATTTTACATATCTATATTCATATAATTTATATAATATATAAATATACTCAATATATAAATGTAACATATTTTAAAACATACATACATGGGTGTGCATTTATATATACATAATAAATATACACACACATACTGTATACTGTGTAAACACAACCCCTTATTTTGGCTGCAATTAATCGTGATTAATCATTTGACAGCACAGCACTAAAATTTATGATATGTATGTGTGTAAAAAAATTGATATAATACACCATGTACACCATGAATCTATTTTCCAAACGATGTTTTGGCTTGTCTTGAATCACTACGATACACTTATAATAAGTGTTTATATTGGTACTATTTAGTAGGTACCGCTGTGGAGGAGCCCAGTACCTGCGGGATTCGTCAGACATAAACAGAGAGAAGTAGATCCGGCTACAATGTTCTTCTTCCACAGTTCTGTTTATTAACTATTAGATCACCAAACGTTACGGACTGCAGCTTTAATGAATCTGAATGTGATCGAGCGGTTTCTTACAGCAGAATGTGTGGTTTCTCCAGCTGACCAGCGCCCCCTCCTGGGCACAGTGACGGGCGAAGGCGGTGAGGACGGTGCAGTGACAGGAGCTCTGCGGGCCGCAGCTGCACACTTCACTGAGACACAGACGCATGTACGGCTCTCTGTCCACCACATCATGACACGCCTGCAACAGATGCTTCAGATTCAGATTCACTGCGACTACTGACCGCTTGACCAGCCACCATCACTACTGACCTGAAACACAGCGCTGTGAATCACAGAGCACACGCTCTCTGCGTACTGCTTGCGCTGAGTGCGTGTCCCACAGGGGTCAGAGGTCACCGCAAAGGGCAGAGGGCATGAACCGGTTGTGAACTTGGCAGCGAAAGAGGCCACGCTGTTCTCCACGTCACCTTCAGGTGTGGTGAAATCATCTCTCTGACTCCAGTTCAGAGTGCCACACAAACCACGGACCTGACGCAACAAACCAGACACGACTGCAACTTCAGCTAGCAAAGAACTGAATAACTCTGAAGGGTTTTGTGTGTTACTGTGGTACCTTATGAGCAAACCCCGGCTGTAGAGTGATGAGGAGCAGAGGTCCGTCCAGGTGCCACATCATCTGAGCTCCAAACACCTGGATCAGCAGAACACTGGATGAAGCCTTTCTGACCATCAGATCTCCTGTGATCACTGGCAGAAGCTCCCGCTGACCGTTCACCATCACAGAACCTGAGATGACCACAACACCATGAGAAAGTGTATCTACACTACATGAAGATCAAAAAAGTGACAGTAAAGACACACAAAAGATTTCTATTTCAAATAAATGCAGTTCTTTTGAACTTTCTATTCATCAAAGAATACTAAAAAATAAAAATATTGAGCAGCACAACTGTTTTAAACATTGATAATAATCAGAAATGTTTCTTCAGCAGCAAATCAGTATATCAGAATGATTTCTGAAGGATCATGTGAGATTTGATCACAGCAGGAAATTTTATTTTAAAATAAATTCAAATAGAAAATAGCTACTTCAAATTGTAATAATATTTCATAATTTTAGTGATTTTACTCTATTTTTAATCAAATAACTGCAGCCTTGGTAAGCAGAAGAGACTTCTTAAAAATGTAAAAAAAATATTTTACACTTTATAAACATAAAAGTGACTGATCATGTAATATAAACTACTATAATAAATTTGTAAATAATAACTAAATTAATTTAAATAAATAAATAAATAAAACTACTTTATATTGTCATATTTTTTCCAAAAACAAACAAACAAACAAACAAAAAGTTAAAATAATAAATACCCAAATATATGAAAGCAAATAATAAAATAAAATTTATTTATTTAATTTAATCAATTATATTTCCATTTTATTTAAGGTGTGATTCATCAATATATATTGAAAGTTCTTTAGAGAGTTTTAAGGCAATCCTTTTTACCTTGCTTTAAAGATTTAAATAAAACAAATCCTTTTTAAACGCCACAAAACATCTACAAAATCGTATCTTAAAGTGGAAGTACCATCTCTATAGACCTCATTAACTAACTGTAGATGGACAGACAGATAGATGACCTGTATCTGTGACAGTGACTGTCGTATGAAGTGCAGTGACCGTCATTTCTCTCAGACATCCAGCAGCTCCTCCAGCACACGGTCCTCCACTGATGCTGACCGAGAGCTTTTTATCCACAAAATCCTGCAAACACAGCAGAGAGATGCTCTGAGATGATCTCAAACACACAGTGAAGCTGTAGACCGGTCTCCTCAAGGTCACTGACCTCTACAGCGGTGAAGCTGCAGTCGCCGGCCTGCAGGCCGTATCTCTTCTGATCGAAGGTGGTGATGTGCATCGCTCCGATCACAGAGCACTGAGCCTCACACTTCTCTCCAGAACATTCCCACTGACCGGCGCGACACACACTGGGAGATGGAAACACAGTAACAGGAAGCTTCAGCTAACACACATGCACTGGTTTGTGTCTGCGAGCTGATGTTTGACTCACCAGGTGTTGCAGCGCTGTCTGATGGCATCTCCTGCTCTGTAGCTGTGGCGTCTGTGGAAGCAGGGACAGTCGTCCCGGTGCAGACACTGACCCCCGTGAAGGTAGAGACCCGGTGGACACTCACACCCCCCCACACACTCGTCCCGACACTGACCTGACACCGGAGGACGAGGAGACGAGCAGGTGGGTGGACAAGACGACACACAGTCAGAGAACACCTGACCACTCGGACAAACACGCTCTGAGGATGGAAACACATGGAAAATACATGTAGGTATTTAAAACTCAATAAATGTAGAAGAATATTTGAAGAAATATATTTGAAAAAATATATAGCTCTAAAAATGTATTCAAAATATATTTTTTATTATTCAAAAATATTTTAATAAATGCATTTTCCCCCAAAATTAGTTTAAGGATTGAATCTAAACTAATTATACTGTTTTTATAGTATATACTACTGTTATTTATTTAGCATAATTTAGATACTATTACAGCTTTTATTAACACTTTTAATTAGCATTTATTTTCAACTTATTGTAGTTAGTAACCATGGAAAACTGTATACCATAATGCAATGTATTCAGCTTCTACTTAACTTAAAAAAAGCCATTTGTTGTGTAAAAAAAGACATTTGCAGACAACACTGTTACAAAAACGCATAGTAATCATGTTAACATTTTAGACAAAAGCATGACAGAAATATTATGCAACGGCTTAGAACATGCAACAGTATGAAATATTTGTCATTGCATAGTTTGCATAACTGTCACATATGATATTTAATAATAATAGCATTCAGACTACAGTATACGCAGTAGCATGCATTACACTTATAAAATTATACTATGATGTTAACCATGAGATTTTGAGCCAAATATGAGCCAATGTTTGATTGAATATTACAAAATGAACCAACAGTTTAGTTTAGTTTAGAAGTCAGTTTAAGCTGAAGTTTGAAGTACCACAGAAGCCGGGGCTCCTCCAGCGGATGATGATGTGTTGTTGCGCACATTCTCGCATGTAGCCTGCTAACGTATCGCACACTGCCGTATCTCTGTCCCTCGCATCCAGACTGCAGAACAGATACAGACACGTGTCGATGTACGGACCGGGATCCACCTGAGCAGACAGAGAGGAAGTCAGTCACGAACTGTGTTAGTTTAATGATCTAGTTTATATTTAGTTGAATCTAACCTGGTGATGGCAGTGTGAGAACGGACTCTCTTTAAGACGGTGACAGGCTGTTTCTGCGTCCCGCCGGAGAGAGATATCACTGGACAGATCACAGCTGTGACCAAGCTCAGCCGCATCACTACACACCTGTGTGTTAGACAAAACAACAATATTACTACATTACCCACAGTGCTTTGAGCCAGCCGGTTTTAAATTCAATTCAGTTGAAGTGCATTTGAAATTCTGATATTTTTACTCATATTTATTTTGTGCTATAACTTGTAATAAAGTGAAAAGGTCTTTGCGGTTACTGGATGGGAGATGCATTACAAATAATGTTAGATGAAGGTACAGTAAAATCACAAATCTGGCAAGTTGGACTAAGAGAAAATGTCTATACATAAAATAAAGTGCAGTCAGTTCAGACGTAGCACAGAGCTCATTCAATAAATGCACAGCTAATATATGATTATGTAAATAAATGATTATGTATATTTGACCAATGCTTTTTAGAAAGCTTGCAGTCTCTTTTTTTCAACTTTTCTAACTGTATCAAAAAGAAAAATGAAGGTGTTTTCCACCTGTTCTTGCTGATCTTGAACACGCCATGAGTTTCCAAAGCTGGCAGCATACTGAGACACACTTCCACCGCTGGTAGTGAAGTCATCTGTGTGAAATAGAAACATTGAAAGCATTGAATATTGCATGAAAAACACTGCAAGTATATAGTGCATTAGAAATGCACGAAAAGAGTGTAATGTCAGATTTTGCTGTTAAGTCGAACCAGGCCAAATGTTCTCACCATCTGGGTTGTTGTTATAAGCGCCGCAAAGCCCTCTGGTGGAAGAGAGATGTTCGGAGGTAACGGTCAGATAGATGGTGTTCTCCATGTCAAACTTCAGTCTCACACCCAAACCACTCTCCACAAACACAAAGTCACCCAGCCAGTGAACACTGACTCCTGATGCCACAAGAAACACACTCTCAGCAGACTGAATACAAGCACATTTGCTCAGTAAATAATATAAAATGTAATAACTTCCCAAAATAGCCTCCCTGAGAATAGAAATACTTCACCCAGCCTTGTGCCATTGTTCAAAAAGGAAGTCAGTACTATAGTTAACTAAAACAAAAATTAGAACTAAAGCAGCATTTTTGTTAATTAAAATAAAATATTACAGCCTGGTTTCACAAACAGGACTTAGGTTAAGCAAGGATTAGGCCATAGCTCAATTAGGATATTTAGGTATTTTTATTTTTTTGCCTATGCAACTAAACCAAAAACATAAAATTACAAACTAGAAAAAAAATTAAAACTGAAATACAAATAAATGGAACCTAATTATTAATGAATACTATACTATTACAAATAATGTTCATTTATATTATTAATAACATAATTAATAATATTGCAAGCAATAAAATAATAAAAATGGCAAAAGCACATAAAAAACCAACCTAAAATGAACCTCTTAAGACCCAAGAAAAAAATGTTTTAGGATTTTTTTTATTTTAAATAATTTCTTATTTTTAAATGATATTTCATCCATAAGTTATGCTATATCCTTGGCTGAGGACATCAGGACAAAAAAATGAAAGGTCATGAATAAACATGCATTGCCAAAATAAATACATTTTTAAAATCACCAATACATTTTTAGTTTTCAAGATTTTTTTTTTTATTTTATTTTTTTTTTTACAAAACTTTGTATAAAGATGATTCTCAACTATGTCATAACACAATTATTTGATATACCACTTTTCTTTTGGCAAAATGTGTGGAAAAATGCTCATAAACGGGTCTTAAGAGATGCAGGGTCTTAAGAGTCTAAAATAAATAAATCTATAAATAAATCTATCAAGCAAAAATAAAAGCTCATTCAAAATATTTATAAAACTATTACAAGGATATAAATCTAACATAACACTGCACCAAATTTACACAAATTATTTAAGGATGAAGTTTGATTCATAACATGGTATACTGCAGTTATGAAAGTAGCTTGGTGTTTTTCATACCGTTTTGGAAGAGAGGTTCCCCCTGCGGTAGTGTTAAACCATTAACAGTCATATTGGTTTTATGTATAAACACCAAGCCAAGACCCAACATCAACCGCAGTCCCTAAAACACAAAACAAGCACATAAACATCATCCAGAATCAGCGGCTGTCTGCAATTACTGCTGGACACTGATCACAAACACAGCCATACTCAATATAAAGAACTATGATCATATCACATATTCCCAAAACATTTAATATGTTGTGTGTGACTGATGTCCAACACAAGCTGCCAAGTTTCTGACTCGATGGTTTCACTGTAAGCAGATGTCCATTTTGATAAATGATTGTTTTCTTGAGGAAAAGATCAGCTCATAATGAACTGAAACAAACTGAAGCCAGATGCAAAAATGAGTGTGATGACAATATGTCACTAATTTTGTTAAAATTGTTAATGTTTTGTTAATTTTAATTCTTTTTTTATCAAACAGAGCCGCACAACTAGTTTCCTAAAGATAGTCATATAGACTAAAACTTTATTAAACTGAATCTAAGCAACAATTTCAACATAACAAAGGTCTCAGTGGCAACATGAGATAGCATTTGCAACCAGTTTTACCTCAGAATGCGAAATATTTTACAGAAAAAAATTGAGCAAGAATGTGGAACTTGATTTACATGAAAAACATGTAAAGGACAATTCTTTGGAAATGGTTCATTTTCCATGAAAGATGTGTTTAGAAAACACCCTTCATCCACAACTTCATCCATATGGAATAACCTTTATAGCTTTGTGTATATTGAGTGTGTGTGAATATGTACTCATAGCGAGTGTGTGTCTGTACCTTCCGGCAGTGTCCTGCAGGATCACAGTCTGTGTTCATATACACGGCCCACGTCCCGTCAGTGGATGAGGACAGCAGGTATGTGCAGGTGCCCTGGAAGTGGAAGTGTTTCCGGTCAAAGGTACGGTAGTGTGTCCCGCCCCAGCTCATACAGGTGCCAGATGCATGCGGGTCACTAACACCCCGAAACAGACCACCGCGAACCACAGGAGAAGAGCTGATGTCTGTGGAGAGAGTTTGAGGAAAAACACTGAGCCATAAATTTAAGACTTTTGTTGTTTTGAATTGCATGTTGGTTTTTTGATCATTTGGATTACACTTCTGTAACAGTACTGTATGCACACTTATGTATTTCACTATAAATACATCCAATTTGTTTCAATTTCATATATTTGCACTAGGATTAAAGAATTTCACAGTCATATTTTGACCATGTTCATACTTTTAACTATCAATGTGGCATCTCTTTGATATTACTGAAATAATAAATTATGGCAACATGTTTTTCAATTATTTTAACTCAAAATAACCAACCAATTTCACCTTCATTTTTACAGTTCAACATGATTCAACTTTTTTAAAGTGAGTTTAGTGTAATTTAAGTTTAAATGACTTACACAGTCAATTTGATTAGTTTTGCTAACCATGTAGTTGATTTTTTTTTAAAATATAGTTAATAAACATAATAATAAACTATGCCATGATGTTTTGAGTGCAGAAATCTGACCTGTTTCATTTATGCATGACTGACAAACATGCAAATAATCTTTTAAAAATTGCATAGAAAAAGAATAGAGAAAGCTAGTGTTAGAGGCCTTTTCTGAAAGAAAGCAAGTTTTTAAAAAATTAATAGATTGCAAGTGTTAGAGAGTCAAGTGTTTTTTAATAAAAAAGAAAGCATAGATAAAATATAATTAGAATATAGAGTGCTAGAGTTAGAGGGTCAAATAAAGATGAAAGAGATATGTTTTTAGATGGCTAAGGACATGCAATGCAATTCATCTGCATTACATTGGGGCCGGAATCAAATTATTTGGGTTATGTGGAGAACACTAATAACCTGGCAGGAGCGTGTAGGTGCAGGACAGACAGGTCTGATCGGATGCGTTTCTCCAGCTTAAGCCCCACAGGTTACTACAGCACTGCTCCAGAGCCATGAGAGACGTGTTATGAAGACCTGGAAACTCCTCACACGTCCAGGTGGAGAAACACTGACCACGGGCACCAACCCCTGGACAGAGGTAGACAGAACAACTCAAAAGATATGACTAGAAATGCATGAATAAGATGTCCTATACATAATGTATAAAAATAAATATGTGCATATTTCTGCAACAAATTTAATAACAGATGGAGACAGAAAATCCATCTGATCTCACCCTGTGAGCAGTCAGGTCCTGCCCAGCCTTCACAACACTGTCTGAGCGTCCGGTTCACTGTCTCTGTCTCAATGTCTGGAGGTCTGAGAGGCAAAAACACCAGCGCTTACATGAGATGTGGTCATAACACCATTTTGGATGTTGAAATTGCTATTTACCTGTTTCAATGCTATGTTATTTGCTTCTTTTTACTTCTTTTTAATGCCATACATGCTTTAATATAAAAAAGGTTGCACATGCAATATTCACTTTGTTAGGATGAATTAGCAGTAGTTGTGAAAGTTATATGTCTGAGTTTGATGCCCTATAATCAACCACAATGTTAAAATAAGAAGGTGGTGAAGAGAGCATGATGCAAAATCAAGTGGAGATGAAGAGAGGAGAAGAAGAGGAAGAGAGCTAGATGCAGACAGCAATGTAAGAGACAGAGGAAGAACATTCATCTTATTAGACATGACTCATAGACATGAATACATTAATTGCAATATCCTCCCATGATACTGTACTTATAATTACAAACTAATCTTCAAACAAGAACAACCACAAAGAAGTCTTCTACATCATTCCTGAAGAACTTCAACCTTCAGGCAGGTGAGTACTTCATGGTTTAGGCTAGAGTTGACTATTTTTATCTGAATAATCATAGAGTGAATGGTGTAAGATAATTTTTTTTAAAAAAAATGTCTTCCAGACTTAAAATAAGACATATTCCCCTGATTTCACAAACAAGGCTTAAGCCTAGTTCTAGACTAAAATGAAAATCTGAGCTTTTTTAACCAAAAGAAACTTGCACTGACTGATCTTAAGACATGTTAGTGCCTTTGGTTTGTCTTAAGATTCACACCAGTAATGTTTTTTCTAAGGCATGTTTATAAAAATGAGTTAAATGTCCTGATTGAATTATAAACTAATCCTGGCTTAGGCTAAGCCCTGTCTGTGAAACCAGGCCTATATATCTCTTTTCATCTTGAGTTTTAGGTGTTTTATAGCTCATTTTAAAAAGTCAGTTTATACTTTTTCCCCTTTTTACAGTACAATCCATAACTGAGGAAACATATCTGATCTGACAGAATGAGTGGGATATGATGTTTTCCTCACTTGAATATGTAACAGGAAGCTTTGGGTCCCTGTCTCTTGTAATAAAGTGCGATGCCGTCGTCTCCTCCGTGTTCATGTCTCATTCGCTCCACATCCAGCTTCCAGCCCTGAGTGTTGAACTGATAGACGGAGGAACATTCCACCTCGCGCTGGACACGGGGGGAGACCAACCTCTCCACCTTCTGCTCCACCACACGCTCACACCAGTGTCTGACGATTCAAAGAAGAGTTCATCAGTGACATATAAGATTATAATGAATTTTACAGCTCTTGTGCTACAGTTACTTACTATTAGGGTTTTGTTTAAATCACTAAAGTTTGACTAAACAAACAAACAAACTGTACAATTTATAAATGTATAATGTTAGGTTGTAGTAAAACATCTCACCCCATGACCACGACCAGATTAAACCCCAGTAGAGACACAAGCAGAACCGTCATTGTGTCTCTGAAGAGCTGAAGTTCTTCACCATCAAATAAAAAAAAAATTGCAATTAAAGAATTAATTTAATTAAAAATAATTATTTACAATCAATACTATACAAATACAAGTCAGAAAAAAACAAATATCTATCTATAGAAATTAAGATATAAATATATTTAAACTGTATACTAAATTATATTATACATTAAATTCAAATTATTATTAAATTTTATATATTTATTAAATATTTATTGCATTATTATATTTATTACATTTTTAAAAAGTTATTTCATGTGTGTGTGTGTGTGTGTAGACAGAGAAATTGTAAACTGTAAAATTGTAAAAAAAAAAAAAAAAAAAAGATCTGTTTTAACATGTTTTACATCAAGTTGTAAAGTTAAGAAGAGCAAATTCATTCCTACTGTGAAAATGTTCTGATTTGTTCTATTAGAATTATATATTGCTGTAATGTATTAAATTGGAAGACACTGTTAACACTTTCCATTTACCATAAAATCTCAAAAACAAAAAATAAATTAATTAAAATTGAGGCAGACCGGTTATGAAATATAGTACTTATTTATCTAATCATGAGTAAAGTGAGTTTTTACCTGAGTCCTCAGAGTTTATCAGAAGCTCTTCAGCACAAAACGTCTGAGGTTTTTGGATCTTTACAAATTGATTCCTTTGTCCTTATTTATTCCTTTATGCTCTTAATGGTATCCCATATCCATAAAGCGGTATATATGTCTCCGTATCCACGCTTGTTGAGCAGTTCTTTGGTCAGGTTGTGTGTTGGTTGGTAGGTTTTAAATGGAGAGTTTGGACAGGCCCATGGCAGCAGGTGTAAGGCGTGTCATTGGTGGAAAGTCCGGTGGGTCACAGCTGTACATGCATCCATTAGTTTGTCGTTGGGTGACGCCAGTGTTTAGTAGTGCCCGTGGAAGGAGGCAGCAAAGTTAGCAGTTGTTTTCTCTGATGGAGGGCTGTTTGTGCAAGTTTAATCCTATAAAGACTCACTTTGGAGGAGGGATTTCAGGGGCGTTTATTTAATAAAGTAAGTCAATAGGTGAGGACCAGGGGGCATGTAAACACAACCAACATCACTGGACCAGAGCTTCGAAAGAGATTTGGGGGTGTCCAGACACAAACACAGCTGCCACCATCCAACATTTCCTACCGTCGGAGAAGATTTCCTCATCTTTTAAAAACACGTGTCTTTTTAGGATGCTCTTTAATGATAATTGTGCATAAACAGAAGAAGTAGAGTGTTCGAAGCAGCGTATGTCTTTCCATCCAAGATCCATGTTTGAACATGTGACCTTTGACCTTTGTAGAAGGTTTGTCTTTTTCCACGTTGAAATACTTCGGAGTAGAGTCACTGTTAGTCACTTGCTTTTTAATGTGCAAACAAGAGAGGTTCAAACACTGAACCATTTGTTTGAGCAACATTAGGTTTGCATTTTCATATGTTAACACTAGTGGTGCAGAAGTTTAAATCTTATGATTCCATCCAGCCTATAAGAAAGAATAAAAACTGAGACGTATCTGCTTTATGGAGTGTAAATAATAAAATCAGCATAAAGAGCAATACAGGAATAAATAAAGGTATAATAAAACAGAGTTTTGTGTTTAAGGGCCAAAGGGTGTATGTTGTGTTTCTAGCAATAATTCAAACAATTATATACAGTATATGTATATCTAACCACTGTTGTTGTCATTTCGGTCGTATCTGAAGTAGGTCATACCACTGATATTACAGAGAAGTTGGTAATACGCAATCTCTGTCCTTTAGGGAATATTTGTCTTTTCTCCATTACAATAGGCTACTTCCTACAAATCCAGATTAGCATGCAGAGTTAGTCAGTTTGACTTCCTACAGAGTGTAAACAACAGAGTTTCAAACACCGATCCATTTGTTTGAGCCGCGGTATATACAACATTAGCTTATGTTTCCATCCACGTTTCACACAATCCATTCAATACTGTGCTTGAACGAGTGACCTCCGACCTTAAGGGGAGGTTTGACTCTTTTGCATGTCAAAGGCGTCCTCTAATCCTAGTTTGACAAGTAGAGTCACTATAGGTTCGTTGATTTGACTTCCTAAAGACTGTAAACAAGAGCATTGATCCATTTGTTTGAGATTAGCTTTGCATTTCCAGTTTTTAAAACCAATGAAAAAAAACACACTCCGTCATTGGGTTAAACAAACTATCTTAGCTTCCAGAAAAGCCTCTGTTTTGGAAGTTGGCAAATTTTGCTATACTATACTGTCTTCCTAGTAGACTAAAAATTATGTTCTGTATGAGAAAGAGATGTGGATGGAACAGATGTACAATAACTAAAGTAAACGGCACATGCAGTTACTAGTTTGAGAAACAGATCTCAAAATGTATGTCGAAGGGTGAAGATCTGAAACTGGCTAATTAGAAAAGGCTAAAACAGTTAATGCTTTGAATTTGACAATCATGAGAAAAAAATAAAACATTGTAGAAAGCATGAGATGAAATCTCACCCGAATATCTCAATAAAATGATGGATGAGTATCTCTGGTTTATCATAGCTGACATTACTGCAAAGGATTGCTTTGATACTACTGAAAGAAGTATTTCTAATCTATTCAGCAAAAGTGGACAATAGCAACATTGTACAACCTTGGTAAGAAAAGTATCAGTTTGTGTCCAAAACATGCATTCGATTTTAATTTTGTTTGACATGGACTTTGTATTCCTACATTTACAAGCCTCTGCATTAGTTTGTACTTCGGACAAAAAAAAACAATCATACAGTTTTATTGTGTTTCAATTATGATGCTTGTGGAAAAATTAAATATTTTCAAACAATGAGTCAGAGTTTGAAATAAATACTTCACAGAGATTTGGACAATGTTAATTCGAGGTTTTTTGTCTCACTTTGTGTCACAACATTTTATCAATACGCTATTTGAGAGTTTGTTTATAGCATGTTTTCAAGCTGAACATCTACATCGCACAAAATGTATATAGCCAAGGCATGTGTGTTAATATTTGTAAAGCCAGAAACCTGATTATAATAAATATTTCTGTAAAACTGTTGAAGTTTAAACATAACACAGATACGCTCTCATAAATCTGAGAGCCAGCAGAAAAGAACTTATAAACTTGAGACAGTAATATAAATACTACACATTTAACAGATTACTACTTTCAGATGGCGATTTAAGTGCTTGTCATGAAGTTCTCTGCAGGCCAGGGTAATGAAACCCTCAAGCTAATAATTAACCATAAGAGACTCACATTACTGTAGGTTGGTAATGATGGCCTGTTTCATATCAGGTGGTATTGACCAATCATATTTCTGTGGTGTGAAACAGCCACTACAGTGCAATAATAGCTTCAGCTGCCTGTCCAATTCCCAGTCCCACATTGCTCATACTGTAATTCACTTAAGCTGTCAGATTTCTGCTTCACCCTGTTGAAAAAGTGCATATGAGCTGTATTGAAATAGCATATGTGAACTGAACTGCATTTTAAAATGTCTTCACCAGGCTTTTTCCTGTTGTTGGTACATTGTACATTGGCCTTACCTTTGAAATATATTTAATATATCTGGCTTCATCAGTTAAGTTGAACTATGGGTTGTCCACTGAATTTTAACATTTAAGTGTCTTATCTGAAAGTGTGAAGACTGCACCTAAACTCTAGAAGCAATAACATGCAATAACTTTGTATGTCATAGCAACATACACTCATTGTTAACTGCTAGTAATTTGACTATTTACCACAATCAAACAACAGATGTTGTTATTGGCATCTTTCTATTACCTTTGTGCATTATATAACTTGCTTTATGCTGTGCATTTACATTATTTATGTAATTGTGCTAGTGCTGTCAAATAATTAATCACGATTAAATGCATTCAAAATACATTTTTGTTTACATAATGTATGTATGTGTACTGTGTATATTTATTAAGCATATATAAATACACACAGATGCATATATATGTATGTATATGCATGTAAATATTTTCAAATTACATACTCTGTGAGTGTGTATTTATAATAAACATACAAAGTACACACGTATAAACAAAAACTTTGAAACCATATGTCATGACCAGTTGCAATATATGTGCCCAAAACTATATTACTAAAGGTGTACTGTTTTGTTAAAATATTGGTATAAATGAGAAAAATATGATGTAAAAGTGACCAGAAAAGGGTGGGGTGCTGAAGACCATATATTAATTTGTAATGGACAAAAAGAAAAATGTGCAAACCTTCTAATTTTTCTTCTTAATATCAGCAAATTGACCAAAATGCAAGATACAGTATGCGTTACATATAAACAGTGCAAACACCTGTCAGCTGTTTTGTATTAATCCTCAATTTTACACTGAAACAGATTGTTATAGTCTGTGAAATGTCCACAAATGTGCACTGATAATGCAAGCAAACCCATCAATCATCTCTTGCTTTGTTCTTCTGAAGTTTTATGACCTTCTGCTGGCCAATCACCTTCTGTTCGAGAGACGTGGGTGGTTGATAAAAGCAGAAACATCAGAGCAGTACGATTCAGAAGAGGACTGCATCCACCGGCTGATCCAAAAAACACATTGCAGCTGTAGCGACAACACTTTCGAGGAATTTATTCAGCCTTGCAAACTTGGAAACAGTCACTGAAGGTAAGCTCTTTTATTGATTTTTTGTATCTGCTGGTATCGTTAGGCGCTCATTTATATTCTAATTACAAGGTGAGTCACTGGACCTTTATGCAAATGAGGGTTACATAATAGTGCAATTGAATCGAAACAGCTGCAGAAAATGTTCGAAATAGATTGTGCCAAATGCAGAAAGAACACAGTGACATTTTGTGCAGCAAAGAAGACCCTGAAAAACATTACAGTTTTGGGTGGCAGAAAAACAACATCAGGTTGAGAATTGACCTTTACAGCTGAAGGAAGATTGCTAACAGCCCTTGCTGGGGTAATTAAATACAGCATATTGGTTTATCTGTTTGTCATCTTAGTCAAGGAATGCAGAGGAAAAACAAGCACAAAGCTGTGAGGAAGAAAGAGGTGTTGGCTCACACCACAATTGTATCTTTATTACTATAATTTGGTTCAGATTTTCTGTGTAAAGGACGCACCGATTCCAAAGGGGAGTCGCTTTAGAAATGATAACCTATGCTTACAAGAGCAGCTTAATCTAGATAAGAAACGTTGCACCTACATGTCAACCAGCGGTCATTTGAGTATTACTGTAGTAGACTGTCTGCGTAATATCTTCTAACACTTTATTTTGATGGGTCGAGAAACTTGCAAGTATATGTCAACTTTTTCTACTTAACCTGTGAACTAGAATTAATTGACATGTAGTTACAAAGTTTGAATTTGGAATTTGGCATATGTGCTTTTTTGGGGGAGTTTTGATCATCCATTTTAGGAAAACAGTTGGATAAGTTAGAAAAGATATAGCATACAGAGTTAGAAGGTGTGCTAAGTTTGGTGGTCATAGTTTGAAAGCACCATGGCACGTTTGTGTTAGTTACAGAAGACTCTGCAGAAACGTAAAGAGTAGGTCAACTAATCTAGCATGTTACTATGTTGGTCTAGGATGGTTATTGCTGGTTTGGTGTTTGAGTAACTGTCGGACGATCATAGCCATGCTGGTTCATCACCAGTAAAAACTGGTTTACGGTTGCTGGTTAAGGTAGCTAAGAAGCTTGATGGAGACCAACACACAAGTGTGTTAAAATGAGTATAATAAACCTGAAAAACCCGGGTTGCACTTTTTTTTATTTCGATAGTCCACTTTAGACGTTCTACTAAGTATATGTAACTTTGTAACCACATGTCAACTAATTCTCATTAATGTGCAGCTACATGTGTACTAACTCTCAGAATAGATTGTTAGGGTAGGTTTAGGGTTAGTAGAATAAGTTGACATACTTAAAAAGTTTCTGATAGTCAATATATAGTATGTTGTGGGCCCATCAAAATAAAGTGTTAGAAGATCTTAATCAGACAGTCTGCTAATACTCTAATGACTGCTAGCTCACATGTAGTTGCAAAGATACTTACTGTTAGTAGATTGTCTAAAGTGGGCTATCGAAATAAAAGGTTACCTATGAGTGGCTTGTTTATTTTGCAGGAGCCAAGATGTGGTTCTCCTGGATGCTGCTCCTGGCTTCTCTAGCTACATCCACTGCTTCATCAAGAAGTCGAGAGTGGGCTCATCACGGAGCTTCAATGTTTGCTGATCTCACTCCCCAAGAGATGAAGGGCGTGAGAGACTACCTATACTCCTGCAGTGAGCTGGGCCTCACCTCGGCACGAGACAAGTCCCTCAAGAAGAACAGCATCCTCCTTATGGAGCTGCATGTTCCTCGTAAGCACGAGGCTCTCCGTGCCCTGGATAGAGGACAGGCGAAACCTTCACGGCAGGCACGTGTGGTGGTGCAATTCGGCAACCAGGCGGTGCCGAATGTGACGGAGTACATCGTCGAACCCATACCTTTCCCGAGGTCTTACCAGGTGAAGACATTTAAGGGCAACCGTCAAATCCGTTTTGAGTCCAGGCCAATCTCCATTGTGGAGTACGAGCATCTCAGTTGGGTTTTGGGGAAGGTAGGAGCTAAAGCTAACAAGATCCTGCAAGAGAGCACCGGGTTTACTTACGGCAACTGCAGTAATCGTTGTTTGACCTTCTCGGACATCGCTCCTCGTGGGTTGGAGCCAGGAGAGAGACGCACATGGATCATGCTGCAGAAGTTTGTGGAGGGCTACTTCATCCACCCGGTGGGCTTCGAGGTCCTCATTAACCACAAAGATTTGGATCACAAAAAGTGGACCGTAGATAAGGTGTGGTACAACGGGCAGTATTTTGACAGCGTGGAGGAGCTCGTGGAGAAATACGAGAAGGGGACGATCGATAAAATCAAGCTGCAGGAGCATGATGAGGAGGATCTTTTCTCAACCTACATTCCTCGTGGACACATGAATACACAGACGAACATTCATGGAGCAAAGCTCGTTGAACCCCAAGGACGCAGATTCCAGGTGGATAGGAACTTTGTGGAATATGCCGGATGGTCCTTTGCGTATAGAGTTCGCTCTTCGGCTGGCTTGCAGATCTTTGATCTTCGCTTTAACGGGGAGAGGATTGCTTATGAGATCGCACTGCAAGAAGCCATTGCTTTCTACTCTGGAGATACTCCGGCTGCCATGCAGACCAAATACATTGACGCCGGATGGGCGATGGGAACTTCGGATTATGAGTTATCACCTGGGATCGACTGTCCAGAAATTGCTCATTTTGTAGACCTTTATCATTACTATGACACGGACAAACCTATGCGTTACAGAAACGCGCTTTGCATCTTTGAAATGACCACTGCACTTCCTCTGAGGAGACACTTCAATAGCAACTTCCAAGGAGGCTTCAATTTCTATGGAGGCTTGGAAAACCATGTTCTGGTGCTCAGAACTACGTCTACGGTGTACAACTACGACTACATCTGGGACTTTGTCTTCTGCCAGAATGGCGTAATGGAGTCTAGGGTGAGTGCGACTGGGTACATCCATGCCACGTTCTTCACGGAAAACGGACTGAACTATGGAACCAGGGTTTACAACTATGTTCTTGGCAACTTGCACACCCATTTAATTCATTACAAAGTGGACCTTGACATTGCCGGTGAGTTTAGCACTTGCTTTGTTATCAGTGTGCAATCTGAAGTCAAATAACAATCTATTTAGTGATCTCTGTGCACAAATTATAACAGCATAGGTGTCAAATATAAGCCAAATGCATAACATGTTTCGCTGAATAAAGATGGTTATGCTCTTTCTTTTTGGACAGGGAGGGACAACAGCTTTGAAACCATTGATCTGAAATATGTTAACTTTACCAACCCCTGGAGCCCAGGACACAACATTGTGCAATCAAAACTGCACAGGACTCAGCATGAAACTGAACGTAGTGCTGCCTTCCGCTTTGGCAAGAAGTTTCCTAAATACTTGCACTTCTACAATCCCAATCAAA
>JAUMHE010000082.1:16531719-16545915 GCA_032359235.1 Enteromius mattozi | reverse complement strand
TGATTTCACAGAAGTGTGATTGACTTGGAGTTACATTGTGTTGTTTAAGTGTTCCCTTTATTTTTTGGAGCAGTGTAGTTTAATACGTAATTGAAAACTGTGGCATTCATTTAAAGTCATTTCCCCAACATTTATATACATTTGTAAACAAACATTCAATAATTAAATATAACTAAAATAAAAAGGAGCAGAAATATAAAATGTAAAACCTGATACATGAAAAAAGTGTGGCAGCTAGATGAAGAAAAAGTTGATGCTTCGATTGAAATTTTCATTGAATGTTTATTTTGTTTTAAGAAATGCAATCTATTTTTATTTTATGGTTTTAGTTTTAGTTTTAGTTAACCAGTAACCCTGGTTTATTATTTGTGCGGTGTTTTAGGCGTGCCCTTATTAAATACCTTGGCATGGCACGTTTGTTGATATACCACATTTCATACACAAACTGAAAGTGCTTTATATAAGAAGCATTTTAAAATAATCATAACTAGTGCACAAGAAATAAAATGAACAATATGAAGTCAAAGTTATGTGAAGTTCTGGAACACAGGCCTTCATGCAAAACACCTCTTTAGTCCTGCTCCATCATGTCTGTAGTCGAATCTTAAACAGTATTATTGTGTTCAGGAGGATCTGTAGTACTCCTGCATGACCTGGACATGATGAAAACAGGCAGAGAGAGTTCTCAGCTCACTAAATTCTCTGAGATTTGTTCCTCTTTGGCAGTGGCTGCTCTCCTTTCAAACATGGGTTTAATCTGTGCTTGTTATTCCCGCTGCGCTGATTCACTGCTGCCATTGCATCAAGATGAAATTACTCTTGAGTTTTACAGCTTTGGCTGATGCACGGAAATCAGGGGTCAGTTACAAACTCAATTAGAGATCTTAATGAACAGACATTTATGCACTAATTGACTTATTATTTGATTTAGCATTTTTATCATCTTTTCAAGGCTGTTTAATATCAAGTCTATAACAAGTTGATTTCACTTCTAGCTCAGCCATTACAGTGGAAACAGAAGGTGAAGTCAAGCAGTTCATCATTCATGCTGTGCACTGTGTACTTCATACTTCAGCAGTAGTATGCTATCTGAACTCAGTGCATGCTCAGGTAACAGACAGACTGATTTCAAGCTCATCCATCATTGTCAGTGACTCACTGCCTCCCTCTGCTGGAGAAACATATTTAGAGAGATAAGAGATTGCATTTGCACAGGTGTCTTATTTGTTTTGGCAGATTAAACGTGTTTAACTTCAGGCCTCACTTCTTTGTTTAGCTTGTTTTGATGGATACTGTCTGTTAAAATCCATGGAATTGTTTAAGGTTCATTTCATTTAGTCATACATGGTTGATTTCTGTTCTCATAATAGTGTTGAGTGAAATAACACCCTTGTGTCCCGGCTCAGAGGAAGTGAGTGTGATATGAAGAGTTTGTGACAGACAGAAATAATGACTGGGCTGTAGGCTACAGTACAGTTCTTCTATGTGATTCTTAAGATTATTATTAAATAATTGCAAGCTTTAAATCTTGATCCTTAAAGGGGTTATGTAGTAGTAATACCAAAAATATGAATATTTAATATAATCTTAAGTTTTAAAAGTATTAAAATCAATATTTATGGTTTATTATTACGTTTATTATAATAATACATATTATTGTTATTCATTATCATTGCTATTAATAACAATACCAATAGAAATATGTATAATTTTATTTATGAAAACACATTCTAAATATGAAAATAATAATATCAACAACATAAACTGTACAATAAGTAGTAATGAAAGTAGTAAATATGAAAATATTACCAAAGTACTAACTTATTAATATTAAATATGAAAAGCATTATTATTACTGTTTATTATTTGTCATTATTATTTCCTACTGTAATTATTACTTTATTTAATAAATTGCACATTTCTAAACATAATAATAATAATAATAATGTAACAAAAATATAAAAATGTTTTAAAATACATATTAATATATTAACATAAAATATGTTATCTAAAAATGCATTATTTATTATTTGCTGTTATTATTAATAATTATATTATTATTGTAATTAATCACAATAATACCAATAATTATGACACATTTGATTAAAAACTTCACTTTGTAATGTTAATATTAATATCAATCATACTATGTAGAATATCTAGGAGAATGAGTACAGATTTTATTTAACCCCCCCACCCCCTCCCAAACGGCCCCCGCAATCCCAGCATGCACTGTTACGTAACACGCTCCTTTACCTGAAGGCTTTAACAGCTTACAGCGTTGCTGACGTTTGACCACCACTGACAAGGACAAACCCACAGAAAAACCTGATATCTTCAAATATTAATATACAAGCCTGCGTCTAGCTCTTTAATCACATATTATGGAGATTTCCACTTTCTAAAATCATTTTTGCTCACTGTTTGTATTTGAACAGAGGGTTTAGTGTGTGGTTCTTTAGTACACTTACTGTAGCATATAGTTAACCTGAACCTCGTGTTCAGCTCTGTTTTTAGGTCAGTGTTGTAAATGAAGAGTTTCTGTCTGCGTGGGCCTTCCTTCCTCAGGTCCTGCTACACTTTCTAAAAAGGACAGGATTTGGTTAATCTGGTTAAGTGATTACCACCTTGTTCACATGATGATGAACAGCCACTAGATGAACAGCAATTAATATGACTTCCTGCAAAAAAGCAGCGATCAGGAGGCTGTGCTACAGTATATTGTGTATCGAGGGCTTGTTTGACTCAACAACAGAGACATTATATTATTAATACAACGCCAGCTCAACTTCCTTTATTGCTTTTTTTTTTTAAAAAAATGATGAAAATAAAATAATATCACAGACACAAATTTCCAGAAAGAATATTTAGTGAATTTTATTTTTGAATGTATTTAAGTAATTATTTATATTTATGTTTATTGGTGTTTGTGTGTGTGCGTGCGTGTGTGTGTGTGTGCGTGCACATTTATACATACACTGTATATTTATATACCGTATATTTAACATGTAAATATATAATAAACTTGGATATAACAATTTAATATAATAAGCTTTATAAGGCAAATATATAGATTTGAAAACTTAACATTGACACCTAAAATCTTGTTGACGTTGAAAAAAAAAAAATAATAAAATATATATATATATATGTATATATATAATAAATAAAAAATAATAATGGACGTGCTAGGCATTTTGCAAATGCAAATTTTATTCTATATAAAAATACTGAAAAAATACATTGAAAAAGAAAAAGTTTATTTACTGTAACAAAATAATTGATTTAATGTGGATTTATTTATAATTTCTAATGGAAAAGCTATGCATTTTTTGCTATGCTATGTCATTTCATTACTAAATAAATATATTAAATAACTGCATTATAAATAAAAAAAGAGTTAAATTGCAAAAACAGAATCCTGTTTTTTCATTTTGCATTCCAATTAATCTTAAAATGCAAGCTGGGTTATTTTAATTAGGTTAAAAAATACAGCTTACTAACACAATAAAACAATAAAAACATGATAACAGTAAACATAATTTTTTAAAAATGTTAAAAAACAAAGTTATCTGCTTTTGCTAATAAACTCTTCTAAGACATTTATTTGCTGTGATGTAAGTGGTTAACTTGTATATATTTATATAAACTAATTATTTAAATTATAGTGAGATCTATTAATAATAGTAGTAGTGTATTCACTTTTTTTATACAACGAGTGGCGACTCAACACGTCTTGCTCTATAATATCAGATATATCTGTTAGATGTCAAATGATTTCTCTGGATGCGTTTCCATTCATTGTGAGCGATTCTTTAGTGTGGTGGCACGCCGTCTCTCTCTCGGTCTCCTCCATCAATCACTTTGCTACCTTTCTATCTCTTTATCCCCCTGCTCTCTCTCTCTCTCTCTGTGTCTCTGGCTCCTCCTCCGTGTCTGGGTGAGTGGTTTAGATCAGGGATCAAGCGCTCAGGGACTGATGTCTCTGGCGTTTTATTGGCAGCGTCACAGGCGCTGATCATCAGAGCACTGATAGTTGAGCGCGTCTGAAGCCCTTTGAGCGCGTCTCTCCAGGGACCCTCGGCAGACCCATCTCACCCTCTCTCTCCATCAGCATGGAGCCAGGGTCGAGCTCCTGCCCGCGGGGTAAGTGCTGGGCGTCCTGGATTCGTGATGGCTGTGGATGTCAGGAGCGCTGCTCTATTGTGTTTAACGCCATTGTTCTTACTTTAACTATCGTTTTAAGTGGTGTTTTTGAAAGTTACGATCGTCTGTTGAGCTGGATCTCCTTTTTACTTCAACAAATGGACGACTGCACTTCTGGATCATCTCAGGTGGTTGCCGCTTTAATGTTGTCCACCAGAGTATCCTTTCCTAAACTGACTATCAGTGACATTTTGAAAAGATGAGACTAGGTACTGTTTGCATTTTAGTGTTTTAATCAAGAACGTAACCTGAAAAACTTCTCTAAAGCTACCAGTTGCATTGAGCTCGTCTTCATTCTTACTTCACTAGATGTGATATTGCTGTTCTGGAACATCACAGGTATCTAAAATGAGATATTTTGCCGTTTTAATGTTGTCAGCCAGAATATAGCCTTTTCTGAATGGACTTTACGTGATACTTTTGAAGGTGCTGGGATAGATCTCGTTTCTTTGCTTCAGTAGATGTGCAATAACCCTTCTGGAACACTTCAAGTAGATATTTTTCTATTTTAATGTTGTGAGCCAGAGCATCTAAAATGACTTTAAGAGCATTGAGCTAGTTGTAGTTTTTACTTCAGTAGATGTGGAAGTGCTGTTCTAAAACTACATAATTATGGCTAGAATGACATGTTTTGGGATTTTAATGCCATTAACCAGAGTATAATCTAGATATTTTTTCCATTTCAGCTTGTCTAAATCAACTTTAAGTGATGTTTGGATTTTAAGTGAATGTTCCAGTTGCGTTGAACTAGTCCTAGTTTATACTTTATTAGATATGAAAAAGCTGTTCTTCAGTTTCCCGATCATCTAGAATGAGGTAGTTTTCCACTTTAATGTTGTCAGCCAGAGTATAAGCTTGTCTAAACCGACTTAAGCGATGCACTGAATGATGTGACCAGTTGCATTGATCTAGTCTTTTAGTCACTTATTGTAAAGTGTTACTGTAAAAAGATAATTATGTGTTATTTGTTAACATTAGTTAATATAAAAGCTAAAATGAACAAACAATGAACAATGCATTTATTATATTATTGATGTATTTTTGTTAATGTTAGTTAATTAAAATACAGTTGTTCAGTGTTCGTTTATGTTCACTCACAGTGCATTAACTACTGTAAATAAAAACAACTTAAAAAATAACACTAACTAAGATTAATAAATGCTGTATTGTTCATTCTTACTTCGTTTACTAATGTTGTTAACCAGTTTTAACTAATAAACCTCATTGTAAAGTGTTACCTTTTTTACTTTAGATGTTATTTTGAACTTTGCTGTTTGTCCGGAATGAGAATTGTTTGGTTTATTTATTTATTTTTTAAAAGTGTCTTTTTAAACTTTAGTAAACTTCTTAGTAATATCTACTTAAGTTTTAATACATAAAAAAATACCTTAGAAGTTGTTTGAGTTTCTAGAAGATATTTTGCTATTTAAATGTTGATGATCAGAAAACTGTAAACTGACTTTAAGTGACATTTTGAAGGACTTGATTAGTTGCATTGAGCTAGTCGTAGTAATTATTAAACATGAAATCACTGTTTAGGAACTTTATAAACATCCTGAATGAGAGATTTTACCCATTTTAATGTTGTAATCACAATAAAGTCGTTCTAAATTGAGTGTAAGTGACTTTTGAGACTAGGTGCATTGAGCTAGTCTTAATTCCTAAATTAGTAGACATGGAATAGCTGTTCTTGAAGTTTATAATCAGCTGAAATAATATATTTGTCATTCAGAATTTTACCATAACTTATCATCAAAGTTCACTTGAAGTAGTGACAAATTGCATTAGAATTGTTTTTCTTTTCTTTAAAGACATTAAAGTTACTTTCTGAATTGTCTCAGGTAACTGGAAGGTGCCAGATATAAGATAGTTTGGTGTTTTAATGTGAGTTTAGTCAGAAAATAACCATCTCTTCTAAGCTGACTTTAAGTCACTTTTTTAAGATTCAAAATCAACTGAGTTGCAAACAAGAAAAAGAAAAGAATTTATATATTGATATAATTTTGTAACTTTGTTGTTTTAGGGATGTTATTTGTTTGTTCATCCATTGCTTCAGTTTTTCTTCCGCCTGGAGCCAAATGTCTATCCGTTTATTGATCAATTGATTTCTGCTTTCTGTTTGGCTCTGGCAGTCAGTGATTGATTGATTGATTGATTGATTGATGCAATCGTTTTGACAGTCTGAATCTTTAAGCTGAGTTTGAGTGTGTTTTTAAAGGCCGTGTCCAGAGAGCAACAGCATTACTATCATCAGTTGTAGATATTTATACGTGTGCTTAGTTACTTCGTCATACTTTGGGCCTTCTAATTGCTTGAGACGCTGGATGGTGTTGGATAACTGGATTGGAGTAACTCTTTCTGCCAGCGTCTCTTGCACTGTCAGCTGGTGTAAAACAAGCTCTCGTAGGCCGCTTAAAGATCAGAACAAGAGAGAGCTTAGCCGATATAAATAGAGTATGTGGCCATTTATTACCATAGAGACTGTGATTCACAGTACCTGTTAATGCCCTGCTCTACCTGACATGCTAATTTCAACCTTTCTTGTGACAATTGCTTCGTGTGGCTATTGTAAAAGGGAGTCGTCAAGAAGGCTCTTCGTTTTATTGTTGCTAACTCTAGCTATTATGTGCCTGGAAAGGAAGCAGTTAAGATGAATTGTTAATGTGTGAAGGGTAGATCAAAGGTGTGTTGGGATGCCTGTGTATCAGTGTTTCATATTTGCATGGCCTCTCTGAATGTCAGGTCTGCTGGACTATAAATATGGAGCAGCTTCAGGTGGAGCTGTTGTCTGGATCCTCAGCTGTGTCTAAATAAGTCTATATTGAAGGTTTGATGAACTCAAAGGCTTGATGGTCAGCTCAGATCCATGTCAGCATTGTCTGCTGAAGACGTGAGACTTCGCTGTGTTGGTTTGTACTGGTGTTTTGTTTTTTTTTGAGCGGTTAGTGAAGGTATTTTATTTTATTTTATTTGAAATTTTTGTTCTGGTTCTTTTTATTTGATATTTTACTTATATTATGCTGTATTTTTTTTCATTCTATTTTATTTTATTCTGTTTTTTATTTTATTGAACTTTGTTTTTATTTATTTAGTTTTATTTTATTCAGTTTTACTTCTTATTTTGCTTTGTTTTACATTGTTATTTCATTTTACATTTTTATTTTTTTTTTATTTATTATTTATTTTAATTCACTTAAATTTGGTTGGTTAAATGTATTTTAATTTAATTTAATTTATTTTATTTTCATTTTAAATTTGTATTTTAGTTAATTTCATTTCATTTATTTTGTTCTGTATTTTATTTAATTATTTATTCTGTTTTTCTTTTCTTTTCTTTTTTAATGATGTGAAAAATGTGACTCAAATCCCCTTAAGACTTTTTTTCCAACCTGTTTTATATCCAGCAGGTGAAAATGCATTATGAAAATGTGCAGCTGATAATTAAATTAACGAGAGAGATGAACGTCTATTCAAATCATGTGTCAATGCTGCAGAACAACTTTGAGATTTATGCAGATCACTCCAGTAAATGCATGTTTGTGTGATATTAAAGGCCATCTATGACATTGTCACTTGCAAAGAAGGGTCACTTTTATTAGGATCAGTTGACAATCCATCATTGTTGTCACCACCAGTATCCGGTTTAGTCTCAATGGTTTAGGAGTCAGTGAGATTATTGCTATATTTGATCTTTAACTTCCATGATGTCTTCAATTAGAGTGTTTGTAAACAGTGGGCTGAAGCTCCTCCTCTGTCATGCCTGGAAAAGAAATCGTCTTAAGCCAGGCACATAAAGTGCAGTGCTGCTGATCGGATGAACTTGTGGGTAATTTTGTCTGGTACCATCAGAGCCGTCTGGTTGTTCCATGGTTGAGACTGATTGTAATAGAACTATAAAACCTCCCTGAGTTTCCAGTTGCTGTAGAGTTTATTGTAGCTTGGCATGGCACTTTTTCCAGCTTATGCAGCATTATTTAGATGGATAACAAGAATTGCACATATTTTGTCTTTCCCTGTGATCATGCAAATCTAGTTCTCCAGTAAAAATGTCCTTTGAAAAAATTGTTTTTTTTTACCCCTGGAGCCAAATGTCCATCCATATATTCCTGGTTTCTGTTCTGCTTTCTGTTTTGCTCACTCATTCATTCCCGATGCATGTTTCTCTGGATGAAGCGACAGCATTGTGCATCATTTGAACAGCTGAATGAATGACTGTGATGTTTGCAGTGATGTAAGCATATCTGTAATCTAGGTCATTTTGATGAAAGTGGATCACGTCTCGTGAGATTTGGCATTACTGTATGAAGTGTCTGAAGTCATAGATGCACATGTGAGCGTGAACAGAATAAAATACTAACAGTTCAAAGGTAGTAGTTCAATAGTTCAGAATTTACCTCAGGCCATCCAAGATGCAGATGAAGTTGGTGCTATATACTGTATATTAACAAATTTGTAGAAATATAGTATCGCATCCCTTGCTCAGCGATGGATGTGAATGGGTGCCGTCAGAATGAGAGTCCAAACAGCTGATAAAAACATCACAATAATCCACACCACTTTAGTCTATCAGTTAACATCTGGATTACTTTTGTATTATTGTGATGTTATTATCAGTTGTTTGGACTTTCATTCTGACGGCACCCATTCACTGCAGAGCATCCATTGCTGAACAAAAGATGCATTGCTACATTACTTTAAATCTGATGAAGAAACAAACTCATCTACATCTCGGATGGCCTGAGAAAAAATGTCAGCAAATTCTCAACTATTCTTTTTTAAAAAAGTTCAAGAAACTATTACACCAGACTATTGAGCATCCATAGCAGAAGCAGTTGAGACCACAAGACTTACGATTTTTCATATAAAAACACTTCCAAAGATGATACAGAGTGACTGAAACCCTTTAAATCTAAAGGTGTATATAATCCGAAAGGCTCTTGAAACATTTGATTCTGATAAAAAGTTTGGAATTTGTGATTTCAGATGTATTCATATTTGGGAGCATATTTACTAAAATTTTATGTTGAGTATGTTTTCTCATAAAGTTATGAAATGTTATATCTGAATGTTCTCTGAGCGTTACGTTGTTTAATATTTTAAATGTTAAAAAAGTGTTACCTTAGAAAAAACATTTGAGGGAATGTTCTATTTTAGAATTTTGCAAACATTGATACTTTTTTCAAAACCATCAGAAACTAGTGAGTAGACCTAGTAACAGTTTAGTTGGATGTTTGTCTAATGTGTTTAAATGTTCCAGAAAAAAAATGTTTTTGTGCTAATGCTTTGAGAATCTTGTTAAAGACCAGATAATATTTAACAAACATTTTATTAATGTTAGTGGAAGAATATGTTCATAACTTTGAGAGAGCCTTGCTAGAACATTCCCTATTAGAGTTTCATCTGTTATCTTAGAGCTTGATATCTTTTGGGTGTTTATAGTTGCTTTGATTCTGCATAGTTATCATAGTTAAACACCTTTCTCGGTTCTTACCATCTTAGCCAGCATGTTTTGTTCTGGTGGAGTTGTAGAACTGGAGACTGTGGCTCAACCGGTAGAAACATGATACCAAAATACCAGGGTTTCGATTCCAGTGAAACACACTTAATGAATAAATATCTGTGTTGAAAGCATGTGAAGGTGTTTTAAATAAGATGTGTTTGTGTAAATGTCATGCATTCATGTGTTTAGAATGAGCGGTGACTTCATTGCATAAATGTTTGCACTAAACAGTTTGAACTGGTTTCAAACCAGTTTGCAAATGCACTATTGTTTCAGGCGGTATGAAAAATGACTTGTGTGCACTTTAGAGCATCTTGTGGTTTCATTGCATAATCATACATTTATGCATTTTACTGCTGCTTTTATCCGAAAACAACAGAGAAGCAAGCCAACCATAATAATATACAATGCCAGTCTTATTAGACTTATTTGATGGATCTTTGAGCTGGAAAATGGTCATATTTGTAGTTTCCAAAAGCTTTTTTTTTAGTTTACCGTTAAACATACTCTCGGACTTTGTCGTTTATAAAGTGAATCTGTTCAAATATATTGAGTTCAGCATCTGCGGCATAACAAACATTTAATCAAGAAACTCCTGGAATAGAATGTCGTTCTAAATCTGAATTATATGCTGCGTTGAAATTATAGGTCTGAGGAAATGAATAAAGCGATGTAATCTGAAAATAAATCCTATAGTGATGCAGCCCAGTCCAGATGTTTATTTAAATCACTGCAATTTAGCATCTATATATAATCAGTGAGCGAGCGAGTAATTGCATGTTTTCAGCTATACGTTTGAGCTTTTATAAGTGCTTTAGTGACAGGACACCATATGCCATCAGACTGAACGTCACAGGGTTTGACCAGTGAACCGGAGGACATTGATCACCATCATGCTCTAATTATAGAAAAAAAATCATTACGTCTGACCGGCGGCAGTGATAGGAAGTCTGCTTTTTCCCAATTTACCCAAAAGACTACACATAACATAACCATAAAGACCATAAACGCCTCGTACTTCTGTGAGCAAACCACATTTTAGTGGCACATCTCCTGCAATCAGCTGTAATCATGCCTCTTTTCCTCTCTTTCTCCCTCGTTCTGTTGCTCTCTCTGTCTCATCTGTCTGTCTAACACAGGTGATGGAAACCCAAGGGAAAGCAGCCCGTTCATCAATAACACAGATGATGATAAGGGAAATCTATACGATGGGAAAAACATGGCGCTTTTTGAGGTACTATCGTTAAGCTTCATTTCAGTATTACTGAATAATATATATTTTTTTATTTCATGTTTTTTGACTAACAATTTGCTTTTATTTATTTATTGTATTAGGTTATTTATTTATTTTTTAATTTTTAAGGTATTTTTATTTTTTGCTGATGATTTCCTTGCATAATAATTTAATATATTTTGGCATTACAGTAATATGAATTAAAAAAAAATTATAATACAATATATGAATCACAAAAAAGTCATATTTTTTTTAAAAGTACTACATATATTTGCATTACAAAAACAAGATTTTTTTGAGGAATGAGACCTAAAATAATGTCATTATGCAAAAATATTTAATAGCCCAATAAATAAATGAACAAGCAAAAATAGCATACATGTTCTATATGCAAAATATCTTTTTTTATTCTTTTGATTTAAGGGTGTAATATGAAGATGTTCTTAATAAGTCTTGTGATATTTATATTACTGCATTCATGTCTGAACAAACCCATTGTGTTTATTTTCAAGCCATCATGGCTTTTCTCTAGTCTGTTTTCCACACTCCCATTTCATGTTTATGATCACAAATAAAGTAATTCATGGGCCTTGAAGTTTATTTTTGTAGAATTTCATGATTTCGGACAGACAGGGCTGTTATTATGTCCTTTGATTTCGGTGCCTGCGTGTACAGTATTTTTACTCAGGGTTTTTTACGAGACATTGTAGAGGTTTGAAATTTGTCGTTAGTGTTTGTTGGTTTGCAGTTTTTCATCAAACGCATGGCCTTTTACCCTTTCAGGAGGAGATGGACAGCAATCCCATGGTGTCTTCTCTGCTCAGCAAACTGGCCAACTACACCAACCTCACGCAGGGCGTCCGGGAACACGAGGAGGCCGACGAGGAGGAAGGGGCCAAGAAGCCGACGGTCAAGGTAATGCACTGAGAACCGTTACACATCAGACTATTTCCTTTTATTTTGGCTTTAGAGGACAGATTGAACTCATTTTATCTCTAGATATGAAGACCTGAATGAGAGACGCATGTGAAGCCGATCTTTCTGTACGTTTGAGCTTTGTGTCTGTGTACTCTAATCCAAAACAAATGGAACATACATTCTCTACATTCTTTAGCCTTTGTTGAAAATACGACAGGAAATTAATACAGGTCAGATCGGTTGGAATGTCTGATTATGGAAACATGTCGGAAATGACCTGAACTTCTCAAAGTTACATTGTTTCATTTCACCGTTCAGGAAATGCAATAAACCTTAGTCTGAACCAGGTTTATTAGAAGAAAAAAAAAGTGTGTGTATATATATATATATATATTGTATTGTTTTGTTAACTTATAATAACTTTAATTTAGCAAAAGCTAAATTAAAACAAAAAAAAAATTTCATTTACCAGCTGAAATTTTCTTTTTCAAAAGCTTTTTTAATATTCTATTTCAGTTTTTATTCACTCAATCTCAAAAAAAAAAAAAAAAAATTGAGTTGATATTGGTAACTACCAATAAAACTGAAATAGAATATTAAAAAAATGCTAAAACTGAAAAAAAAATTAAAACATGAACATTTATTATATTAACATTCTAATATGATTTAAAAAATATGTTTTTTTGGAAATATGGTTTTTGATGTTTCATTGCAGGTTTTGCAGATTAGTTTTAATTTCTGATTTCTGTACAGCATCATTACACATAATTAATATTTTTAACTAAAAACATTTAACTATCAAAACAAGGTTTTTTTTTACTTGAAATAAATCACTAAATAATTAGCACAAAATATAAAAATGTTTAATATATTTAATATACAAGAATATATATTGCAGCTAGTCGCCATGGTATCATTTCTCATTTTTAATTATTTTATCTTGATGTACTAAAATAGCTTAAAAACTAAAAATGAAATAAAAATGAATGAAAAATATATAGACACTCATACAAGTAAAATGACAAAAATGCACAACAAAATTACTAAAACTAACATTTAAATGAAAACTGAAATTATATTTAAAAAAAACAACAACAACAACAACAAAAAAACCAATAGTATCTTATTGATATGAAAATAACTCTGGATGCCATATGTCCAAAAAACTTCACAGAACAATATTTTCCTCTCAGTCTCTTTTTATTCACATTAAATTAAATATGATGTCAAAGGGCTTATGCAAAGATGTATTAACACATGCACAAACGCCATAATATTTCTTTGATTTCCATTTCAAGCCCAGCGGGCATCAACTTTTGAGTTCTCGTGGTTCTCGCTGACAGTCAGTAAAATTGTTGAAGTAATGGCCAGACGATAGCCACAAACCACAGTCCCCAGCCAGTCTCCCCGTCACTGGACATCTATCTGTGATTGGACGAACACACTCTCATTAGTCCTAAGACCATGGGCTTCAGATGCTCAGACTGCGTCAAACTTCACAGTTCATCTAAACTGTGCTCCCTGCATCAGGAAAGATCGCTGAAGCTCTTGAGTCTTTTGTTTGGTTCAAGAGTTTAGTTCTTCTGTATAGTGTATTTGACTAAGACGACTCCAGCAGAGGAGTTCATCTCAACGTGGTATGCTTTTATAAATATATATGCATTTATTTGTTTTGGTTGTGCACAGCTTGGTTATAATTTCTGTAGTTATGATATTACTTGTTTATGAATCAGTTGATCAAGAATGGATGGTTGACATGGATTAGGTCTATTATAATGCTGAAAGCTTTCATTGAAGCATTAAATGTCTGTTTAGATGCGACAGAACAGAATTAGAAATAGCTTTATTGCCAAGTGTGTTTGCACATACAAGGAATTTGTTTTGAAGCTGTTCTTGTGTCTGTCTGTCCTGGTATTCGGTGCTCTGTAGCGCCGACCAGATGGCAAAAGTTCAAAAAAGTCATAGTTCGGATGTGAGGGATCCCAAGTGATTTTCTGAGCCCTTTTCCTCACACTGGATGTGTACAGTTCTTGAAGTGTGGGCAGGGGTTGAGGGACTCTACTGTGGCCACAGTGCTGTCTATGATGGTAATTGGGGGGAGAGCAGGGGGGGTTCCTCCTGAAGTCCACTACCATCTCCACCGTGTTGAGCGTGTTGAGCTCCAGGTTGTTAAGACTGCACCAGACAGCCAGCTCTTTAACCTCCTTTAACCGTCCTGGATGAGGACGATGACTGTGGTGTCTTCTGCAAACTTCAGGAGTTTGACAGAGGGGTCTTTAGAAGTGCAGTCGTTGGTGTAGAGGGAGAAGAGCAGTGGGGAGAGAACACAGCCCTGAGG
>JAUMHE010000082.1:16508834-16525564 GCA_032359235.1 Enteromius mattozi | reverse complement strand
TCTGAGTAGGAGGGGCCGGGTGAAAAAAAACATCTCCAATATTTTGAATTTGAACTGCAATACCTAGTTCAACCACTTGGTGTCAATCCTACATACGGCTCCTTTAATAAAAATTATTTACAAAATTTAATTATACATCCGCTTACCTAAAGTAAATAAGTAAAAATTCTATTTTATTTAATTTTTTACTTATTTATTGTAGTATTTATTATAATATAGATGATAATAAACTTTACTCAAAACAGTTTCTTAGATTAATAGCTTTGTTGACAGCATATCTGAGATATTTATCGTTATTATTATTCTATTCTATTTAAAAAAAAATTATAGTAAGGGTGAAAAGAGCACAATTAATGCCATGATTTCTGAAAAATAAATAAATCAATAAAATATTACATTTGAACATATTTTATTAATAGCTTAAGTGGACAAATGTTATATAAATAAAACAAAATCTCTCCAATTTTGTATTGTATTTTTCATTTCTTAAACTGATACTAATTCTTAAAATATTATATGGGCAATTTTTACAAATGTATGCAAAAACAAATTATATATATATATATATATATATATATATTTTTATTAAATTGACAGCATATGTAATATATATTTATTTTAGGTTTTTTTTCCCCAAAAATAAAAAAATATGGCACAAATAACAAAATTTTTCAATTAATTCCATAATTTCGGAACAGGCTTTAGAAAGTGGACTGAAAAATTAATAAATCTAGTCAATGTGAAACTAGAATAGATGATCTAGATCTAGAATAAATGACAAACATATGTAATTAATATCTTACCTGCACACTTTGAACTAGTTTAACTTTGAAAGTCATAACAATATAGTTTGTGTTAAAAATCCAATTTTTTCATGGACCCCAAACTGAATAGTCCTGCATTGATCATTAAAGTGACCCCAAGCCCCACAGAACATGTTATCAGTGTGTGGATGTGTGCAGTTATTGATCCTGAAAGTCACTGGGGATTCCTCCTGCTCCAGACCGGATCCTGCTGGATTTAACAGGCCAGGCCTGACATTAATATCTCCACGCTTATGTCAAAGTGAGCAGAAATAATTGTTTTCACGCAGCATTACTGCGTCTGGTCTGGAGTTTTGTGTAAGTAGGTCAGTACAGGACATTCAAGTGATTTTTCACGGCTCACTCCATGTCAATTTGTCCAACTAGCACAGCGCTCGTGTTTTATGGTCTCAATGAGGAGTTTAATGGAGTGGGCAAAGAAAAAGGTCACTTAATGGAGTTTTATATTTACATATATCTACATTATATTTACTGATCTTATTGTGTAAGATTCATTGGTTAACCAAGAAAAATACGTATAAGACATTATAATCTTCAATCTCCATCAGCTTTGGGAAGTATGTCACATAATGAAAGTAACATAGGTTTCTTTTAAACCTCAGCTTGCTTGCATGTGACATATGAGAAATTTGTAGAGAGATCTGTATATACTGTACATACATATGTATACATATATATATATATATATGATAACATGTCAGCATATCAGGATCACAATAAAACTTGTGTTAATAACACATGAAACATGAAACTTCATTTCCAGAGCTTCTCTAAAAGTTTTCAGCATTTTATTTGAGAAAATCAACAATACACAATACAAAAAACACTGAAACTCTAAATGATGTTTGTAAAACAAATTTCGGGAGGAGAAAAGCTCCTATAATAGTACAAATTCCCTTACCTCGTTCATAGCATCACTCGATTCAGCATAGACTTAACCGCCTCCACTGCCGAACTTCCGACTAAATCCGGGCGCACCATCAGATCAACAAATTAACAGCAGCCTGATGGCAAACACTCATTAATTCCGATGCGCAGGGTAAACAAATGGATCTGTGCGATTTGTCACCCTGCAAACAGGTCGACCTCTCTCATAAATCCACCCCAATCACCAAGGCGGCCAGCAGATCGAGCAAAGCCTCAAACTCGCCTCGCTCAGCACTATCGACCCGCAAAAGAGCCGTCTCTCCATGAGCGCCGGGTCACAGCAGCAGCGCCTCAGTTCTGACTGCTGCAACTTCACTCTCCAGTGGCCCCTTCGAGCCAGAGTATTGCACCCACAAGCATGGACCACTCCCGCCGGAGCTCACCTTACCTTTTCCCCCAATTCCTCAGTGCCCCCCCCCACCCCCTCACCCTCCTAGCTGGAGTACTGCACCCATGAACAGCTCCAGCCGAAGCCACCCCTCATACCAATTACCCCCCTCCAATAATACACTCGAGCTGGAACATCACACCCACAAGGACAATATTCGCTCCACCCGAAACCAAGCATCCCTCTCTAAATCGCCACCAAAGTGGCTACCAAAACAAGTATCACACCCACACATACACCCTCTGTCACAGCAGCGGACCACAAAAGTTGGAGCAATTGCACCCGCCAGCAAGGACGACTCCCGCCAGAGATGGTTGTTCACGTACGCTGCTGTTCTCAGTAGGACATCCCTAGTCGGAGCTCTTGCACCCGCCAGAGCCGCGCACCATCACCCTCATTACACAATAACACACCACATTTTACATAATACATAACCACCCTCTTTTCTACATCCACTTGTCCAGCAACTTGTTTTAATGGAAGTCCTTTTATTGGAATTAAAGTAAAAAAGAATAGCTAGTTACCATTAATTGTTACATTTTCATTTGATTACTGCTAAAAAAATGAATACTGTAATCAATGTAGTGTTTGTTGTTCATTCATGTTAGTTAATACATTAACTAATGTTAACAAAGGACACCTTATTGTAAAGTGTTACCAAAAATATTCAAACTAATTAAAATTCTGCTCTATGGAGTTTGTAAACAAACAAGCTATGTTTACACTTATTCCCCCATTAATTAATGTCTTTCCCCATTACTAGCAAATTAATACTGTGATAAATATCTTTATTGTATGATGTGAAAAAATATTGTGACAATATTTCTGGCCGTATCTCTCAGGCCAATGTAATTAGTTTCTCTGATACTGTTTTCAGACTGAGGTGAATGTGATTAGGTTCTCAATTTCAGTGGTTTCTCAAATGCAGATATTCTTCAACCAAATGGCCATAAATGAAAGCTTATCTCGTTGTAGTGAGGGACTCTGTCAACATCTTGACCTTGTCTTTATTTGCTTAGAGAACATGTGGGGAAGCTACGGTCCTGCTGAGATGCTGGTGGAGAAAGCTGTCCCGTCAGTGCCGGCCAGCGACTCGTCCGAGGACAAATACATGCCGTATGTGGTCAATGACATCACTGCCTTCTTCACACTGCTGGTGGGAATCTACTTCCCCTCCGTCACAGGTACATCACACACATCACTCTCCCTCTGTTGGGTTTAAATTGAACTAGTGTGATGTGGTCATGAGCTCTTATCTAGTGCTCTCAGACTGACAGTGAGCTCAGCAGGACACGTGTTTGAACTCCCTGAAAACACTGAGATAGCGTTTCAGGACATGACCTTACTTGGAAGAATTTGACTAAAGCATTAGAGGGATGTAATCTAATTAAATATATGTTTGGGTAGCTGACGTATCAATTTGTCCTGGTATGACAGCAAAAATGTAAACAAACAAATGAACCCTCTAACATTGAAGATAAACCTCTCTCATTCTATTTGTAACTAAGAATGAGGATACATTATTCCCATGTTATTAGTATGTTAAGTTGTTTTTTTCAGCATTTTGGCTATGTCAAACCAGTTTTGAAGTGGCTTTAAAGGTTGTTTTGTTTTTAAATGGATGATGAAAACTACTGAAAGCAACTAATTAAAAGTATTTGCAAATTAATATTAATAAGAAATTTTATTTATACTATATATGTGTGTAACTATATATATATATATATATATAGATAATATGTACGTATGAATGTTTAGTTGGCCTATATACTTACAATATATTATATATTAACTAAATTTTTACTAAAAAAGGTTAATATATTAACATTTAGTTCATGAAACATTTTTGAATGGTTTCTTTAAACTGATTAATTGAAATAAACTGTTTAAATGGGAAATTCATGAATTCACCAACTCTAACCGGTGCTATTTTAGAATTATTTATATTATAGTAACATAGTAAACAATGTAGAATTTAATAATATTTTTATTTTATAGTTTTTTTAGTTTTACTTTTTATTTAGTGTAAGTTTTTTTAATTTTGTTGAGTTCTTTTGTTATTTTAATTTCTTTTTTATTTTATTAATTTCTTTTAATTTTAGTATTTTATTTTATTCTTATTTGGCTTTAATTTTATATTTTAATTTGAATAATTTTAATACTTCATTTTTTTATTTCAATTAGTGATTTAATTATACTTTTTTATCTTGTGTGGATTTATTAGTTCAGCTTTTTTTAATAAACTAAAATTATTAGGTGATTTTAACGATTTTTAATGATTTTAACAATTTTAGTTTTATTTGCAATGATGAAATTTCATTTTGACTCAAAGACTTTTTTTTTATATATTGTAACTCAGTTATTCATACACCAGGGATTATTTTTTCTTTATAACTTACACTCTTCTCATCTTATAAGCATCTTATTTCACCTTCTGAAAAACACAGATGTAATTCATCCGTGCTTCTGTGTTGTGCAGGGATCATGGCTGGATCCAACAGATCCGGGGATCTGAGAGACGCTCAGAGGTCCATTCCCATCGGCACCATCCTCGCCATCGCAACCACCTCCGTCATCTGTATCCTTAGTCTAGACTACTCTACAGCGATATATATTTAACTGTGTGTGAGAACCAGAACTGAATCACTCAAGCATTAGTATTGTGTCTATGTAAGGAGAGATGCTGTTTGCTTTTCTTAGCGGTGTAACTCAGATCTGTCCTGTGTGGTGTTGTTTGGAGCATGTATCGAGGGTGTGGTGCTCCGAGACAAGTGAGCACTTTCTTTCTCATTTTCCACTCGTAATATCCTCATTTTCCTGGATAAACATACAGCCAATCTACTTAAATAACAGCAGATTTCTGTGTGAAGCCTGTTTGCAGCAGGCCAATGAACTCTTTATATGTAATATCTTAAGATTATATCACAGGAAAATACTTATGTCTGTTCCAAAACATAGTGTGCAGCCTACCTAGACATTTAGTCGTTCCAAAGATGCACAGATACACTGTGAAAAATGTTTGTTGGAGGGAATTTAGCAAGAAAATACTATTTCAGTCTTTCTAATTCAGTGTGTTACTTGCTGTTTCTTTGCTATTATTTATGAAACTTATGAAATGTTTTTAGTGAAATGAGTTGATATTTCATTCAATACTGCAAGGTGTTCGTATAAAGTGGTTTAAATTAGTAATATTTTTGTTTACCTATATTTTGTTAGGAAATAGATTTTTAGTTTTGTATAACAAAAGCAATGTTTTTACAATCACAATTTTGAATCAGAGAGTGGTCCATTAAAATGTATATAAAATTAAAGTTTAACAATTTTTTTTTTTCATTTAATATTTGTTTTATGCTTTAATTCAGTTAATAATAATTTGTAATAGTTGTTATAGTTTTATGTAACATAACACTTTTTGATGTTAAATCTTGCATTAGAGATTTTAAAATGTCTAAATATTTATGCTACTTCAATTATTGCTACTGTTATGAAATCATATTTCAGAATGAAAATTGTTTCTAAGAATTGTTTTCAGTATACTATATAGACTGCAATTATGCTTCCTCCTAAGATTCCTAAATTCAGCTGAATTTTGACGCAGTATCTCATCCCAGATCCCAGAATGCACTGCAACAAGCTGTGTGGGGAATATGAAAAAGATGAAGTACTTTGTGTTTTGTATTACTATGAAGTGGTTTACTTTAGATTTGTATGTTGTTGTTCTTTAGGTTTGGAGACTCTGTTAAAGGTAATTTAGTCATTGGCATACTGTCCTGGCCCTCTCCCTGGGTGATCGTGTTTGGCTCGTTCTTCTCCTGCTGTGGGGCGGGGCTTCAGAGTCTCACCGGCGCCCCCCGGTTACTGCAGGCCATAGCGCGGGACGGGATCGTGCCCTTCCTCGAGGTATCAAACTCCTTACCGTTCAGGGACATCTCGCTTTTTCAGATCAAAACAGATCATCTACTGTATGAGATTTGATTAGATCCAATGAGAAAGTGTCTTAGAAGGATAAATAAAGAACTGTTGTTTCAGTAAGTTTTGTATAGTATTTTTTTTTACTCTTTATATCAAAAACTATGTCTAAAAGGGTTATATTTAATGTATCTAAGGTCTGAGATTTGGGAATTATGAAGAGAGCATTATAGGTTAGCATTGCCAATAAATATACTGCATAGCACTTCATCATTTATAACATGGCACTTTGAACAAATATATTCAAATCCTGATTTTTGATAAATGTTATTTATTTATTTATTTTGTGTGTGTGTGAATAACAATGTATTATAACAGACATACAAGGTGATACAATTTTTTTAAAACACCTACAAAAGAGCATGTAAAGCAAATATCTTCCCAAAGAATGTTCACTTTTTTTCTCTCTTACGTGTTTGCATCTCTGCGTTTCATATGCATCATATCTATATCTATAATACGTGATATTTTGAATAAGCTTTTATTTTTAGATTTTCATGTTTAATTTTGGTCGTTTTATGAGCATATGTCAGTAAATTAGTTATGTTAGTTTTTGTTTTAAGATTAATTTTTAATTAGGTTTTAGTCATTTTAGTACTTCATATTAAACTTAGATTATATCAGTCATTTAAGATGAAGTTTTTCATCTGATATTTAATTTCAGCTTTATTTTAAACCGATTTTTAGTAGTTTTAGTTTTATGCACAGCACTGTTTTTACTACTCAATTTTGAATCCAAGACAGGTGCATTTTTT
This sequence comes from Enteromius mattozi, assembly GCA_032359235.1. Lineage (NCBI taxonomy): Eukaryota > Metazoa > Chordata > Actinopteri > Cypriniformes > Cyprinidae > Enteromius > Enteromius mattozi. The sequence continues at coordinate 16,518,701 of JAUMHE010000082.1, read as the reverse complement.
ATTAAAAAATGTGTGTGTGTATATATATATATATATATATATATATATATATATATATAATACAATTGTAACAGTTTTGTTCTATTTAATAATAACAACACTTTTTGACATTTATTTTAAAAAAATATTAGTTTTAGTTTAGTTTGTAAATTAATTGGGAATATGGAAATTAAAATGGTATTTCCTTCAAACAGTGTAAGGTGCTTTCAGAATATTTGATTTTCGTTAATGGCAGTGCTAGTTAATACCAGATTACCATGGTTTATCATAGTAACAATGACTGTTAAACTATATTTGTGTGTGGCAAGGATTTCAGATGATTTGTATGACATCTTCTGAATAATATGACATGTCTTAGTTTTACTCTACACATATCTGACCGTGTCCTCTGCTGCTCTCTCAGGTGTTTGGTCATGGAAAAGCCAACGGAGAGCCGACCTGGGCTCTTCTTCTGACCGCTGTGATCTGTGAAAGCGGGATTCTCATCGCTTCTCTGGACGCTGTGGCTCCGATCCTTTCCATGTGAGTCTCGTGTCTGATGTAGCTTCTCCTTCAGTGTGACGACAGACTGTGTGTTTGACTGAGTTTCTCTCCTCAGGTTCTTTCTCATGTGTTATCTGTTCGTCAACCTGGCCTGTGCTCTACAGACGCTGCTGAGGACGCCCAACTGGAGACCACGATTTAAATACTACCACTGGTGAGAGACTCTATAGCTTTAGCTGGGGTCACCAAGTCTCTTCTGCTCACCAAGGCTGCATTTATTTGATTAAAAATAAAGTACAATTTTTAAATATTATTACAATTTAAAATATCTGTGTTCTATGTCAATACCTTGTAAAATATAATTTATTTCTGTCATCAAACCTGAATTATTAACATCATTACTTTAGTCTTCAGTGTCGAATTCTAATATGTTCATTTGCTGCTCAAAAACATTTCTGATTATTATAAATTTGGAAAACAGTCTGTTACGCCCCAATATTTTGGTGGATAGAGTGATGCATTTTTTTTTTCAGGATTCTTTGATAAATAAGATATTAAACAGAACAGCATTTATTTATATCATCATTTATTAGAAATCTTTTTTTAATGTTAAAAATGTCTTGATTTTCACTTTTCAATCAACTTTATGCATCCTTGATGAAAAAAAAAACATTACTGACCCGATTGTTTTAAATGGTAGTTTGTGTTGTATTATATTGTAATTATATATATATAATATTATGTTTATTAATTTTATTTTTTATAAATAAATTATATAAATTATTATTATTATTATTATTATTATTATTATTTATATAAATTTATATAATAATAATAATCATCATCATCATCATTTTATATATATATATATATATAATATTTTTTTTATTTATTTGTTTTACTATTTATTTGTGCTTTTTGCCATTTTTTTCACAGTTCTGTCAATTCTAGCAACTCAATATGCAATCAAACTGACCAAAAAGAAGTAAAAGAAACAAACAATTTATCTTGGTCGAGTTGTTTTATATAGTAAAATGACTTTGCACGTACTGAAGAATTATGTATAATATTACGGAGAGGAACATTTCGTTACTCAGATGTTGCTTTTTTTATACCTCAAGAAATTTGAATCTGAGTTAATGACATTTAACAAGAATCTCAGTCTCAGATGCTTCTCCTCAGTCCCTCAGGAGAAATAAAAATAGACCCAACAGTTGTTGAGATGTCTTCTGAAAGTCCAGAAGAGAAACATGAAATTACTCAGTTCTTCTTTGGTAGTGTTAGGGTGCAGAAATGTCTCCATTTGCTTTCCATGTGTTCTTATTGTGTTGCTGATTTTATAGTTTAATTGAAAATGTTGTTCTGCTTCATCAGGGCTCTGTCGTTTCTGGGGATGAGTTTGTGTCTGGCTCTGATGTTCATTTCCTCGTGGTACTACGCTCTGGTGGCCATGCTCATCGCTGGATGCATCTACAAATACATCGAGTATCGCGGGTAAGTGCTGCAGAAGCGTATTACAGCCCACGCCGTGAGTCTGTGCAGATGCTAAGCTGATTACTGATGAAGTGGGCTTCATCTGACTGAGTGATTGTCTGTGGTGTCACTGTGAGTTTAACTGTGTTCAGGGCTGAGAAGGAGTGGGGCGACGGGATCCGTGGTCTGTCACTCAACGCGGCGCGATACGCTCTCATTCGATTAGAGGAGGCTCCACCGCACACTAAAAACTGGAGGTGAGGTGACAAAATACACAAGCACGCTTTCATAAAGCAATAAGTCCATTATAAAACACACACCTGGACTGTATGTCCGAAAGTTTGGCATCAGTAAGGCTTTAATTTATGATTTCTGTTTCAAATAAATGTTGTATGTCTGTTCATCAAAGAATCTGTTTTTTTAAATTCATAATAATCAGAAATGTTTCTTGAGCAGAAAATCAGCATATTAGAATGATTTCTGAAGGATCATGTGACTCTGAAGACTGGAGTAATGATGCTGAAAATTCAACTTTGATCAAAGAAATAAATTACGTTTTACGATATGTTAAAAGAGAAAACAGTTATTTTAAATTTTTAATAATATTTCACATTTTTACTGAATTTTTGATCAAATAAATGCAGCCCTGGTGAGCAGAAGAAACTTTAAAAAAAGTAATTTTTAAAACCTCTAAGTTCAGTTTAAAAGTATTTCAGTCACTGTTTTTATTATTTGTGTTATTTTTATTCAAATCCATTTTTTTCAATGTATTAACTGTTACTGTGTTTTGGAAAATTCAGTGAATTAAAAAAACTAAATAGTTTTATGAAATTAAAAGAACGTTGTTTTTTTTTGTTTTTTTTTTAAACAAACACAATGATACAAACATCACAAACTAGTAAAAATAAAAAACCAAAAAACATAAACAAGTTATAAAATCAGTTAAAAGCCAACATAAAGAATAACAGTATAGTGAAATATCCATCAGTCAACACATTTCTATACTGTCTTTCTATCGGTCTCCACCGGCTGTGGTGTAATCCAAAGAGAATCAGTATTGGATTTTTCCCCGAGCTCTCAGTAATCTTTCATGGATTTAATAACCTGTATACAATAAGCTGTGATGAAACTTCAGTCGTCTTTCAGGAATCAGGTCAAACCTGTTCGTTCCTCGTCACAGCGCCTCTAATCCACGCCCGCAGAAACTGATCTGGGTTTTGTGAGCGAGGGACAATCTCTAAAGGTCTTCAGGAGTTTTTAACCTCTTTAGTATGAATTCAAGATCGTTTGATTGACATGAGGATGGTCTGTCCATCAGATTCAGATTATTAATACTAAAACGATGAACCAAAATTTAAATCATAAAATAACCTTTTTGTTAAAATAATTGTAAATGAAATAAAAAAACTTGATGTATCCTATATAAATTTTCTTTATATCTTTATATATAGAAAACATATTTCAGCTAGTTGAAAAACATTTTTTTTAGTTTAACTTGATATACTAAAATAATTAAAACTAATTAAATAGCAAAAACTAAAAAAAAAAAAGCAAACAATATTACTAAAACATCTTTGAATTATTTATTTTTTTAAAATAAAAAGTAATAAAATCTAGGGATGCACCGAATGTTAAGCAACCAGATATGCTCAGCAAGGCTGCATTTACATCCCAGATTCACGAAGGAAAGACAAAAGAATAATTACTATATTATTTTACTAACTTTATTCATTTTATGTTAAATTGTGGTTTGTTGATAAAAAGGTCTGCTAGAATGTTAAAAATGTCTTAAATATGTATTTTTAAATGGTTTTGTAATAGATTTTTTTCTTTGAAAAGCAAGACACAACAGTAAAAAACTGATTTGTTTAATTTATGCAGTGGTGGCCCAGTGTTTCATTTTGTTCGGCTTCAACCTAGAATTTTCATTTCAGTGCATCTCTGATAAAACCCTTAATGATACTGAAAGACTGTGTCTCACGGCTCAGTCTGATCAGAATGAGTTTGTGAAATCATTTCCCACTTGCACTAGAATAACCCCAGCTGGAATTAATTTTAGTGGATTTTATTTATACACCTTTTTTTTTTTTTTTCAGGGTTCAATAAAGAGTAAATCATTAATGATAATGGCAGATCCTCTGAGCCTCAGGTTAACATCATTCACCTGAAAGCATCACACCTCTCATAGTCCTGCGTAATCTTTTAATCCTGAGCTGGAAAAACCTCGACAGCTTGATTTCAGATCCCAGAATCTTTCCCAATGCCTTCATTTTCACTGCGTTATAGTAGATTCAGCTTTCAGTCAGCTGTTCTTGAAAATAATTGCAACCAAGGCCATGCACTAATGCGTACTATTCAGGGTTATACTTTTGAAGAGCATAAAGCATTAAAACACATGCACTGCAATGTAAAAAGCTGTAATCATGAATAGGTAAGTATTACTGTATATCGAATTATAGCTGTGGTTATAAAAAAGGTGCATTACAGTGTGTATTTGAAAGCATTAAGAACATCTAAAAATTGATTACATGCAGTTTCACACAGAGTGATATATGTAGTATGTTTGTGTGCTGTGCAGGCCTCAGCTGCTGGTTCTGCTCAATCTGGACGCTGAGCTGTCTGTGAAACACCCTCGTCTTCTGTCCTTCACCACGCAGCTGAAAGCAGGCAAAGGTCTGACCATCGTGGGCTCAGTGCTGGAGGGCACCTACCTCACCAGAGACACAGACGCCAAGAGAGCAGAGCAGGTAGAAATCAGACGCAAACATTGACTAACATGAGCGGCTCCTCAAATTAAACTACTTCAAATGAACCCTTTTACAGAAAAAACGTTATTGGACAGCAATTTAAAAAAGGTAAGTAGTTAAAAACTATTATAGGCAACTATGAATTGTCAGTGGAATTTCTCTGATTTTAAAACCTTTTTGTATTGATTCTGTGTATAAAAGAAATTTAACATCTTGGCACCCAAAAACGAGTAAAATACAATAATAAGAATGAAAAATGTGTATTTATTATTAATGATTTATTGTTGCTACATAATTAACTTATCTTTATTATGTTTCATTGTCATTGTTTTTGTCCACTTTTGTTAAAAATTCTTTCCCAAAAAACATTGTTGAATTGAAAAATCACTTTTTTTATATATAAATTAATAATATTTTACATCCATGTATAGATTCTGAGAAGAGAAACTCTGGCCAATGTAACTTTTATGCACTCTTAAAAATAAGAAAACACAAATTAAAAAGGCAGTTATCTCTCCTGTTATTTTGTCAATTTTTTTTACAGATGATTGAATTATAATATTATTATGTTATTATTTATTGTTTTTATTATTGTTGTTCTTAATTAAAATAGTATTTAAAATTTTCTATAGTTTTTAATATATGTGACCCTGGACCACAAAACCAAAACCAATTTCGTTTTTATGAAAACTGTATAAATAAGCTTCCCATTGATGTATTGTTTATTGTGATCGGACAATATTTGACTGAGATATAACTATTTGAAAATCTGGAATCTGAAAAAAATCTAAATATTGAGAAAATTGCCTTTAAACGTGTCCAAATAAAGTTCTTAGTGATGCATATTGCTAATAAAAAATTTAATTATGATATATATACACGAAATTTAGAATCATTATAAATCATTATATAGAATCAGAATAATTAGACTCACTCTCTTTTTATAAATTTATTATACATACTGTCTGAGGAGAGAAATTCTGGCCATTTTAACTCTTCAGCGCTCTTAAAAATAAAGTAGAACGAACTGAGAAGATTTTAACACCGTTTATAACGTTCCCTTTATAGCTAGAATCACAAATAGTTTTTTTGTACACGTATTTTGTCTTTAAAATCATCCTGGGGAACGGTTCTAATTGAAGAATCACTCTTATGTAAAGTGATTATGGCTTGATTCGCAACACACACAGTACAAACAGTCAATTAGAAAATGTCAAGGCAGTTTCTGTCCTCAGATATACAGAGTAAACCGACATTCACTAAACTCACAATGACACCTAGAGGCCACAGACAGAACTAACCATTCCAAAACTCCATGTTATGAAGCTTAGATGTTATAAAAATCACATCTTGTTCTCATAATTATTGTATGCACTCTGCAGAGCATCAAGTCAGCCATGGCTGCAGAGAAGACGAAGGGTTTCTGTCACGTTGTGGTGTCGTCAAACCTTCGAGACGGCTTCTCTCATCTCATCCAGTCAGCAGGACTCGGAGGAATGAAGCACAACTCTGTTCTGATGGCTTGGCCCACCAACTGGAAACAGTCCAACGACCCACAGTCCTGGAGGAACTTCATAGGTTTGAGTCTGACTTCATACCCAAACAGTGACTCTATGCCATCTTTAAGGCTCCTAATATTGTTTCAGGAATCTCCTACAATAGATACACATGCATGCGAGGAGAAAAACACTTTTGTTTTCTCAAAATATATGTTTAATATCAACTCACTTTCCAGTGATTCTTAAACGATTCCTTCGAAGCAGTTCTAAAGATTCAGTCTCTCTAAGCTCCTCCCTTTCGTGACCCTACTCTGCTCTGATTGGTCAGATGGCCCAGTCTGTTGTGATTGGTCTACAGCGTATAGCGCATCGGAAGTGGTTGGCCCATTGCTATTTTTTGAAAGCTTGATCTAAATATGTGACTCTAGACCACGAAAGCAGTCTTACGTCACTGAGGTGTATTTGTAGCAGCAGCTTCTTTTTTGCCAAAAATTATTAGGTAAAAGATCATGTTCCATGAAGAAATTTAGTACATTTCCTAATTTAAATATATTAAAAATTAATGTTTGATTAGTAATATGCATTGCTAAGAACTTAATTTGAGCAACTTAAAGGTGATTTTCTTTGATTTTCCGGTTCCCTCAGATTCCAGATGTTCAAATAGTTTTATCTCAGTCAAATATTGATTAGATTGTAAAGATTATTTATTCAAGTTTCAGATGATGCGTAAATCTCAATTTCAAATTATAGTTTTGTGGTCCAGGGTCACATATAAGCATCCATTATTTATTATACTTACAGGATGTGATTCAGCTCTGGTCCAAGTAAACTGAGTATTGAAACATCTTTCAAGAGCAAGTGTTTTGTGTAACCACTGATATTAGAGTCGTCCAACATCGAACATAGGCGGGAATTCTTCAAATGTGTTACCCCATGATGAATTACTAACGACTTATTTAGGCTGAATAGAGTCAATTCTTTATTTTGGGACGCAGATCGTTTACATTCACATACAGCTGGGTCAAAGATGAAAAAGGGTTTAACCAAAAAATAATAAGTGTTATACTGCTTTAAATTGCTGTTTTTTCCCCCAAAAAATTAAAAAAAGGTTTCTGTTTAAATTAATTGCAATTTTGTTGTTGTTTTTTCTAAGTCAAAAATAAATATGACACATTTTCCCCTGATTTACTAAATTTAGCCACTAAAATGTCATTTAGTGTAACAATCTTGTCAGGCATATTTACAACAAAAATTAAAATAATTACTTTTACCCCAAATACTATATATTTATATATATATATATATTAAATTTGCCACTATCCTAGATTTTGCCCATTTTTGTCAGTATTTTTTTTTTACTCATTTAAAACACAACAAAAATGTATATACTTCCTTATTCTTTGATATATTTTAATGTGTACAAGTCAGAATAAGCACGTTGTTTTGTATTTTTACATTAGTATTGTGTTACACTGAATGACAATCTAACATTATTTCAACCACATTTTGACATTTTATTCTCCAAAAGCATATTTGAAACCTTAAACTTGCATTTAATGTGCTTTCTATGGCAATTTCTTTTGATGCTGACATCTTAACGTCTTTGACATTAAACAGTGCATGAAAGGTAAAATTGGAAATGGCATAATAGAGAAAGATGGACCTGTATGAACTCTTCTTCCTCAGAAACTATCCAAGAGACGACTGCTGCTCATCAGGCTCTGCTCGTGGCCAAGAACGTGGACAGTTTCCCTCATCAGGAGCGTCTCGGGGAAGGAACCATCGACGTGTGGTGGATCGTTCACGACGGAGGCATGTTGATGCTCCTGCCGTTCTTACTGCAGCAGCACAAGGTACGGCTCTCAGGCAGCTCTGAATACACTTACAGTGCTTCTGGGTTAATGTGTGTGTGTTTTAGTGCTCTTCTGTGTCTCTCAGGTGTGGAGGAAGTGCAAGATGCGCATTTTCACCGTGGCTCAGTTGGATGACAACAGCATCCAGATGAAGAAAGACCTGCAGATGTTCCTCTACCACCTTCGTCTGAACGCTGAGGTGGAGGTTGTGGAAATGGTAAGCAGAAGCTGCTGCAGATGGATTTTTTAGTTGGTTTATTTATTTATTACATTTGTTGTGTGGACTGTTGTGTTTGTAATCTGAACCCTTATTTGTGAGTATATTTTAAATTAATAATAAAATCATTAAACATATTATAGTTATTATAAATATTCATTATCAGTGAATGATAACTAATAACAAATTTATTTAAATATATATTATGTTTTAATTTTGTATTTTTGTATTATAAATTATTTTAAGTTATTGCTACTTATTATTATTATTATTATTATTATTATTTAAAATAGTAATAGTAATAAAATTTTAACTTAAGTGTACAAAACTATATTGCTATATTACATGTATTGTTAAAATAATTATAGATGTATTATGGTAACATTTTATTATTGCTACATATTATTATTATTATTATTATTATTATTATTATTTGAAATAGTAAAATGTTTTTTTTTTAATGTACAAAAATATATTGATATATAACATAAATTGTTAATATACTTTTTAGTGATATATTTATTATTATGGTAGCATTTTATTATTGCCACATACTATTATTATTTGTTTTTTATTATTATTATTATTTAAAATAGTAATATGATATTTGAACTTTTTAAATGTACAAAAATATTGATATACAAAATGTATTGTTAACAAACCTTTTTACTTTTATATTTATTATGGTACAGTGACATATTAATATTTCCATTATATAATAGTAATATTTCTGTTGTCTGTCATCAGCTTTAATTTTCACAGAGACTGTTCTGAGTTTGAGTGTGTGGCTGATCGTTTGTTGGTGTGTTTATGTTGAGGTTGTTCATGCAGCTGCTGTGGTGTATCTGACAGAGTTTGTGTGTGTTTGTGTGACTCCAGCATGACAGTGACATCTCGGCGTTCACCTACGAGAAGACGCTGGTGATGGAGCAGCGCTCACAGATGCTGAAACAGATGCAGCTGTCGAGGACGGAGCGCGAGAGAGAGGTGATGTTTCACGACGCTCTTTCTGTCTACAACAGCATTGTGCTGAATGAATATGCAGTGACCATATTTGCTTTTTGTGTCTTCATTATTGCTACATGGCTGAATCTCGCCAAAACTATCCAGAAATGTCTAAATATTTCACTCTTAAATCCGAAGAAAAAATAAGAAATTGTATTTTGTACAAAGATTTTTAAAAAGTTATATATATTAAGAATAAATATAAAAATACTACATACACGTGTTTTATATGTTAAGTATATAAAATTGAGCACACTTACTATATATTAGTGCTGTCAAATTATTAATCACGATTAATTGCATCCAAAACAAGGTTTTGTTTACATAATATATGTATGTGTACTGTTTATTTATGTGTATATGTAAATACACACACATTCAGTATATATTTTAAAAATATTTACATGTATATACATTTAAATATTTAGATTATTATAATTTATACAATACAGTATATATAAACATATTTTTCCTAAATATATACATGCATGTGTGTATATTTATATATACATAACGAATATACACAGTATACACTCATATGTAAACAAAAACTTTTATTTTGGATGTGATTAATTGCTTACTTTATATAT
>JAUMHE010000082.1:16481536-16499770 GCA_032359235.1 Enteromius mattozi | reverse complement strand
AATACCACATACAGTCTGTACAGTATAAACACCATTACACCTATGGAGAGACCCCATAAATCACAAAAACCAACGTGAGTGTGTGTCAGGTCATGATCTGAGACGTGCGTCATGAGAAGCTCTCGGTGAGTGTCACAGACTCTGGTAGGATGTTACTTGTGGGTGTGTAGTGAAGGATCTCCCTTTAAGTGAAATTCGTGCCTCTTGAGTAATTGAAATAAAAGTGCTACACTATGTCAGAGCCTGTGAGTCTTGATTCAATGCTTTCGATGATTTCTTCTCGATGCACAGGAAGAGGAAGTAGCTCCAGGAATGATGCAACAGGGAAATTTTGCATTTCAGCCTTTCAGTGTAGGTGGGTAGATGACACATTCTCTGAAACTTGAGAGAGAGTGTGTGTGGACTGCATTAAATATTACAATAAAAAAGGTTTGTATGTGTCCAACACCAGGTGGCGCTCAAATAGTGACCTTAAAGGTGTGGGTTCAGTCCAGCTGCAGATACTGTCTTTTTCTTTGAACAGTTTTATTCTATTTAAATGCATTTATTGACTTTTGACAGTCTGAGGTCCTGAACCATCAGCCAAATCAATATTTGTTCTTTGTTCGGCTTTCAGGAGACATGAACACACAATGTAAAACCTGTCCAACCAATATATATGTATATATATACACACTGCTATTTCAAACTCCTATTTTTTTCAGTATTTTTTCCTAAATTGACACTATGTAATCTTATTTAGAATAGAATAGTTTTGTGATACTATTAGGATTAACTCCAAATTATAATTCCATAGCATTCCTTTATTGCGATCACTTTCTAAAGCAAATGTTTACCTGGCAATTCATACAAATTATTATATGAACCAAGCAGAATTTGTTTGTGAAGTCTGAGTGATCATTATATAGTGTGTGTGTGTGTGTGTATATATATATATATATATATAAAACAATTTCTGTCCCACATTCCTGTGTGTTTTAGGGTGTTGGACACTCACATGAACATCACATGATCCACAGCAGCACACAGCGGCTGATTAAATCATTAAGAACAGAGTCAAAGACAAACACACTGGGTAGACAGTCACTCACATACATGGGGTATAAAAGAGTGCACTTTCAGTGTTTCACTTGATTTTTTTACATTTTTACAATTCTTTTCATTAATGGAACTATTTTCAGCAACATTAAATCAGTCAACCAATATTCTCAGAGGTGATTGTGATGAGGTGCCCTGAGAAGGTCATAGGTCAACGCAATATATATAAGTGAAGCTTAATGTGCCTGTCCAGTGATTAATCATCATCCTCCTCTTCCTCCTCGGTTCTGCCATAAGCGAGTTTTGGAACAGGCAAAAACAGGGCTGTTATTGACTCACTGCTACTGTACTTTCCATCTGAATATTGACTCATGGGGAGGTTTGAATCTCTGGAAATAATGACGCAATGTTCAGTGCTTTGTGATATTTTAATCTTAAGCACTGACACTCAAAATGTTAATCTTAATATGACATTGGTTTATTATACAAACTGTTCCACGATAAACAATTTCAAATATTAAATATGTACTATATAATAATAATATTTAATATAATATAGGCCTATATATTATGAATAATATTTGATTTTATATATAATATGCATTATATAATGTATAATACTTTACATGTTACATAAACATTTTAATTTTATTATTTTTTAATTGATTTATTCATTCATTCATTCACTTTTTGTTGCTGTAATACTCAATATGATCCCTATATTGTCTTCTCTGCCATTTATTAAATATTTTTAACATAATAATAATTCTTTTGTCATCTTCTCGCTGGTTTATTGTGTTTATCCATTTACTGCAGTCACTGTCTCCCGCTGTGAAACGAGCTGTGCGCATAATTCCGCTGCCTTTTCCAATCCTACTACGGCGCAGGCTTGGTTTATGAATATTAATCGTGGAACTACGCCGACGTTGCTTGGTAACCTTCACGGCGTCCCGTTACGTAACGTATTTAATCCTCCTAAACCACGCCTCCGCCGCCTTCGGATTGGCAGGCTGACACAGCGCCCACCCGCCGCCAGCCAATCAGACAGTCTTCTTTGCCGAACGTCACCCTGCGTAATTAACATTCACTGCGCAAGGCTTCGCTGTAGTAGGATTGTTGGCTCCGGTAGTGAAGGAGTTAACGGGGAGGGCGGAACTCTGCACCGGCCGCAGTAGATGATCGCAATAATGATAGCGAGAGGTACAGAGACGCTACAACGCTCGGAGGAACGTCTTGGAAATACTATTTGGATTTCGTTTGCATCGTATTGACCTCGCCAGCGATGCGTTCGCGTCTTTCTGGATGATACGGAGGCAACGCGACGCGAGAGTGGCGCGTCGCGCAGATTCCGAAGTGGATACAAATGCATTTGTGAATGTAATATTGTATCAGCGCTTGCATTCAAACCGGGGTCGCTTACAGATGCGCAGACGCGGCTCGCAGTGTGCAGGTGGATGGTGGCGATGATGATGATGATGATGAATCCATCTCACCTTTTGAATGAATAATTATTGATTTACAGAGGTTTTACACAGCTGGGAGGAACCCAGAGGCGCAATGCTCGTAGTTCACGCATCGGGGTTCGAACCCGCACCCGCTGGGTCACCCGCCTCCGGTGTGTGAGCATCCGCGCGCGGCAGTCATGTTGCCCGGGGTGGGTGTGTTCGGTACCAGTCTGACGGCGCGGGTCATCATCCCTCTGCTGAAGAACGAGGGCTTCGCGGTCAAGGCGCTGTGGGGTCGCACGCAGGAGGAGGCGGAGGAGCTGGCGCGCGACATGAACGTGCCCTTCTACACTAACCGGATCGATGACGTGCTGCTGCATCCGGATGTGGATCTGGTGTGCATCAACCTGCCTCCGCCGCTCACGAAGCAGATCGCCGTTAAGACGCTGGGTGAGTGGCACATATTGCACTATTGGATGAATTGCACAATGTCCCTCTGATGGTTCAGCGCGTGTCAGATCTTGTTTCTGTCAGGTTAGGTGTGGCTTTAATATATGACTACCAAAAAAAAGAAAAGAAAAATGACTTGCTTCACCAGCCATTACATCATATTTGTGTTTGTTGGTCATTAAGAAGCCCACAGTGGTGAAACCAGACTGGACCATAAAGTCTGAACCAGTTCATGGTACCTACATTTACAGCCTCGAGGAAGTTTGACTTTATTTAATGGGCTTGCAAATGGATTTAGTATCAATAATATGATTAATATATTAATTGTTTCTCCTAGACAGCGGTGTCGTTAAATTAAGAGCACTGTAGAGAACACTTGTGTCTGCTTCTCAGATGTTTCATTCAAAGTCATGTGTCTCCAATTGATTGTCTGAAGACATCTCAACGGTGTCTTAACTGTGCTCAGATTTCAGAAGTTTGCGGTCTCAAGCATTTCTCATCAGATGACCCGAGCCGCTTCACGCTCATTTTAAAGCTTTATATTCTCACTAATGACTCATTTGTGTTTTATTAATGAAAGATATTTAAGGAGAAACATCTCAAACGAAGCTCATACCTTAAACAAAACTATTAGGTTTTTTGAACTTTAAAAGAGCATTTCTGAGTAATAACATGTTCCACTGAGCATCAGAGATCATCTATAAGATCTAGGAAGTCCAAACTAGGACCTTCAGAACATCTCGAATGTTTCTCCAAGACAGTAGTGAAATGAAATACATCAGTTGCATCTCTTGTTTGTCCAGTGCTTAATATTGAGAACTCATTTTACAATCAGAGTTCTCAGTATTAAACGTAAGCATTTGTCATCAAAACATCTGCACTGCTCCACATTAATTTCATAGCTCTATAATCTTCCAGGATGATGATTAGTGACTCATTTGTGTGTGTTATTTTCTGATGAAACTTTAGGAGAAACATCTGAGAGAGCCGCACTTGCATTTCCCGCTTCTCAGATGTTTCTCCTGAGACTTCTCATCAAATAATATTATTTTCCACATTCATTCTGTATTCTTACTGAATGTTGAGTAGTGATTCATTTGTGTTTTATTCTTAGACAAAATTTTAGGGGAACATCTGAGATGCAGGTGATACTTTTAAGTGTTTCTCTATTTAATCTCCTGAGTTTAGCTGTGAGCCCTGCAATACTATTTTGTCCACTGAATATGTAGTGATTCACGTGCTCAACACCGAGACACGACTGCTTCGGGATCTCCAGAAGATCTCAGGGTTGTGTTTTCATTCACTCATGTTTTGGTTCTGTTGTCTAGTCAGTAGATGAGACGGCAGACTGACGTTTGCAGGTGTCCAGTGACAGTCAGAAATAACCGGTGAGAATTATTCATCTCTGGGATCCGGAGCATGAGCTCAAAATAACCTCAGACAGGAACCGACAGCAACAGACTGGATTATTATCCTCAGTCTTTCTTCTGTCACGTCTCTCTGTGCTGAATTACCCAATAACAGCATTACATTTAGAAACAGCATTATATATGTAGACCTACATTTTCTGAAGAACACGTGAGCCTAGGATATTGTGGGTGGTTGCAGGGAGGTGGTGATTTTTTTTGTTTTGCTCCAAAATTTAAAGTGCCCCTATTATGAGTTTTAGAAAATGATCTTTCATGCAGCGAGGAACTACTAAGTGAATGAAAACACCCTGCAAAGTTTTAATCTGAAAGTGCACCTCGTATAAAGTTATTGTCTCCTAAAAGAAAGAGTTGATTCATTGAATCAAGTCATTTTTAAAACGAATCCCAAGCTGTTTCATGATGACCTCAAAATGAAGCATTAGTATATTCCCTGCCCACGTGTTGGTCTTTTCAGGTTGGTCTGAATGAAAATGCAAATTCATTCTTCACCACTAGGTGCCGCTTTTAACTCACTAACACTTCTTTAAATAAAATTGACCAATCACCGGAAGGGGCTTGGAAAAATGAATCGTTGAATGAATTGTTTGGGAGTCCTGGAACAAATAAGGTCAAAATAAATGCATATCATAAGAAAATTAAAGCGTTTGTATGCATGCCAACCTGTTGAACCTTTCATTACTCAGAATAGGGGCACTTTAAAGGGTTAGTTCACCCAAAAATGAAATTCTGTCATTAATTACTCACCCTCATGTGGTTCCAAACCTGTAAGACATTCCTTCATCTTCAGAACACAAATGAAGATATTTTTGATGATATCAGAGAGCTATCTGTCCCTGCATAGACACAACTGAAATGATCCAGAAACATGGTAAAAAGACAGGTAAAACAGTCCATGTGACATCAATGGATCAACTTCAGTTTTTGCGCAAAGAAAACAAAAATAACATCATTTAACTCTACCGTTCGTCTCCTGTGACTTACGTCTTCCGCCATTTATCTTATCAAAATATCTTAATTTGTGTTCTGAAGATGAACGGAGGTCTTATGCGTTTGGAACGACACGAGGGTCAGTAATTAATGACAGAATTTAAATTTTTAGGCAAACCAACCCTTTAAGCTTGGAAACTCCTAGAGTTATAAGTGAAATACTGTGGATGTATTTCCTCTTGACAGCGGCAGTGTTGTCATTCTGGTCAGGTCAGGTTTGTCACGTTCTCATCATCTAGCTGTGATTTCTCATGATAAGAAACACTCAGAGACTCTGTTTATCTGCAGAGCTTGATTGCGGTGGTAAAATCACGTCACACGGGTTTCCATGCGCTCCTAGTACAACGAGTTTACCTTGTGCTTATAAAGGCCTCCCTGTAGAACCGAAATAGACACGTTTTCCATTGTTTTATAGGCCGTGTGTTGGATTAGTTCACAGTCGAAGTTTACCTTGGTCAAGTTGTGAAATGTGTCAATAAACGAGGTAAAAGACCGTTCAGCTCTGAGTAAACATGTACTTTAGAGCAAATATTTAAGCTGTGCTCGTGTACATGTGTTCAGCTAATCCGTTTAAAACCCAAAGATTGATTTTTCTCGCTTTTTCTCATTAAGATAATGTTAAAGGGAGAAGAGAGGATCTATTTTGGTGTATTATATGAACCCAGTGCACTTTGTCAAAATCGGGTGTGCCACACGAGTCTTGAAAAGAGAAGCCGTCACGTCTTTGGCTGCAATATAAGTTATAAACCCCGCCCTCTCCATGTAATCTAATCTAATGGGACGCGAGACAAACTAAATAATTAAATTACACTTCAAATTTATTTTTTACAAATGTAGTTTCCGTCATTTTAAGTAGTTCTTATCATGCTGATATATGTTCAAATGTTCATTTTTCTAAATTTTTCTTGTGAGCTTGTGATTGGGTCTGGTCGTCCATTTTTTTTTTTGTTACAGTCTATGGTCAAAATCTAGTGTGCTGCCTGAATATACAGCATTTAAAGGGATAATTTTGTAATTTTACTGTAAATGTAGTCGCCCTCAGGAAATCCAAGATGTTGACTTTTTTTCGGTGGTATAGCAAAGTATATTTTTAGTACTGCTGTCAAAGGATTAATTGCGATTAATCACATCCATAATCATTATGTGTGTACTGTGTAGGTTTGTGTTTGCATAATATATTTGTTTTGTATATATATATATATATATATATATATATATATATATATAAGACACACACACACACATATATTTTGAAAATATTTATATAATGTATAAAATGCATGTATATATGTCCTCAACAATTTTATCATAATAATATTATACTGTATATCATATAAAAATATATTTAATATATAAATGTAAGTACGTAACACATTTTTCTTAAATATATACATGTATGTGTGTGTATTTATATACATAATAAATATACACAGTACGCACACATATACACTATGTAAACAAAAACTTTTATATTGGATGCGATTAATTGTGTGATGCACTTCGAGCATCAAAAAAGCATATCAGGCAACACAAAATGAATCCCGTGGCTCCTGATATTATATTGAGTTCTTATGAAGTGAAATGATCAGTCTGTGCAAGAATCTGAACATTATTTACAACATTATTAATAATCTAGAGCCTCAGGCAAACTGGGAAATACGATTCTTTTCTGTGATTCTTTTGAACTGGAGCACTGAATGAGTTCATTCATCAGAGAATCAGATAAGCTCTATTTTAACTCGTTTCGAGTCTCAGTGACTGTCAGGTGTCTGAAAGTGAGTTTTGATTGAGTAACTTGTGCTGCTCGAGCTGTTTCAGGCGGTCCTGTCCGATTTGACTAGTTGAACCGGTTCAACTAGTTCACTAAAAAGAATTAGTTCAAAAGAATGATTCGTTGGCGAACCGGACACCAGTCTGTACCGTTTGCCTGAGACTCTACTCTAGAATAATGTTCAGTTTCTTGCACAGAGAGATTGTTTCACTTCATAATGCCTTAATGAATCATCATCATACATAAGTATTCATTTTATGTTGCCTGTATGTGCTTTTTTGACTCTCAAAGTGCCGGTAGCTGCAGACTTTTATTTTGTAAATCAACAAGGAGCACAGTTTTAGCTAAAAAATCTCCTTTACTCTACTGATACATCTTGGATGGCCTCAGGGTGAGTAAATTAACAGCTTATCTTTATTTTTGGGTGAACTTTCCCTTTAAAGCAACATTTCCCACTTTCCCAGTTGATGTAATGGGATAACGGTCATCATTCTCATCTCGTGATCTAAGTCTAATACATAAACCAGCAGAAACTAGTTTGAAAGCTCACTTCCTCTTTTGAAGGTTTTCACCTCCCGCTTTGCCTGTTTATTCTGTGTGGTGCATTGATAAGGATAATGAGCAGGAATGTGAGCGGGAGAGCAGATGAAGGAGATTGTGATAGAAACGCATATGAAGTCACTCAACACGAGTCTGATGCAACTTGATTGCAAATGTGTGTGATACTCATACAGCGTTCCTGTCTTTCCTGCTGGGCTGCTTTTGAGCGGGTCAGTGAGGGGAAGTCTTGGTCTTTCTTGGAAGTTACAGCATTTTTCTGAAGGCTTTCCTAGTGGAGGGTCATCTAAGGTCTGCACGATTTAGGGGGGAAACATTAATAGGGTTTGCATTTTAAAATGCAATTACTGTTATGAAAAACAAAAGATGCAGGTTTGCTGTTCATGTTTGTAAAGCTGCAATTTTACCTGAAGTTAGATTTTTTTTTAGCAATATGATAATAGATGAAAGAGGTTTTTTTTTTTTTTTTCCCATTCACAGTGTTTTTAAGCTTGTGATGGATTTAGATTTGTAATTAATAAAATAAATATTATTATGCGTTTTTAATGTCATTTATTGGATTGGTTTTTGAATGAGAAGATAAAACAATGAGCTTTTGTGAGTTTGTGTTGGGTTTAGTTTAACACCTCTATTTCATCCTCCATTTTGGCTGCTGAATAATGCACCGATGCAGTCCTCTATCAGGTCCTCTCCTCTCTCTCTGATTTCACGGCCTGCGCTGGCTCTTAGCGTTTCACGAGCGGTGGATTATGAAAGTGGAGCTCTAGTGGAATACATTAGCATTTCCAGTGCTTCTGTCCCGCTGGATTGATCCAGCTTCACTGTGTGTCTCACACTCACACTGAAAATACATGCTAAACCTTTCCTTAAATACTTGATATTTCAGAGAAAAAATAATAGAATATTTTCATTTTCATTTTTAATGTCATATTTAATATTTGTAATAATATTTAAAATAAAAAGAATGTACAAATTGAAATAATAAAATATAATTATATTTAATAATTATGTTATATATAATAATTAAATATAATTTGTAAAGTAAAATGTATTTTAATAATATTTATTTGTACAAAAAAATATATATATTTGATACATACTTTTTTATTATATATATAATAAAAAAGTATGTATGTGTGTGTGTATATATATATATTTATATATATATATATATATTTTTTTTTTTTTTTTTTTTGGATGGTATAAAATTTTGGACCCAATTGTGCATGATTACAAACAAGCCCAATAAACCTAGTGTTTATCTGTCTTTATATAAAAAAACAACAACAACAACAGATTTTAAATCACATTCACAATTTTGTACTGGAAAAAAAATCCCCAAATCATGCAGCTCTAATATTCATATATATTTTTTCATATAATATTATATTCTAATATTTTGCTAAATAGTTTTTTTTATTGCATTTAAAATCAACCCCCTTCCCTTAAAAAAAATGTACGGACCTATTTAAAAAACAATAAAAATGTAATAAAAAAAGGAATACGAGTCCCTTTTAAGAAGCCTTGGTTATTTCTTGCTGTATATATTATTTAAATGTATTTATATTTTGACATGAATGAAAGTGAGGATGTGAGGAATAGACCGATATGTAATCTTGTATATCTTCTTGTTCTTTCAATTGCTGCTGCTCCAGAAATGCATTTTTTCCCGCAAAAGTCCCAAAAGGTTTGGTGTGTGAAAATCAAACATGACATTGAAGGACTTCTGAGCAGATTGTGGTTGATGTAGACACCCACGACAACAACGAACCTGCCGCTCTCTCTGTCTCTCGCTCTAAACATGTAGTCTGGAGTATAAAGCGTATAATGTGTGTGTTTTTGCTGTGATGTGATTGAGTCCTGCAGTGTTGTGTGCTTCTGTGGTGTATCAGATGTCAGGCTGGCGGTCATCCACCGACACAAACAGACGCTCGCTCATCTTTGAGAACTAGAGGGAGCGTCTAAGAATAGAGCGGTTCCTCCGTGAGTCCATGATGTACAGTATGTGATGAATTATACTGTTTTCTAAAGGCAAAGGATGTCACAGCAGTGTGTATATAGAGCCCTACGACATGTTTTTTTTTTTTTTTTACATTTGTTTATTTATTTATTTTTATTTATTTATTTTTTCATACATTTAGTTTTTTATAGATTCAATATTTTCCTTTTATCTTATTTATTTCTATTGAATATATATTAAGTCTGTTTTTATGATATATACTTACATCTATTGAAATATACAATTTAACAACAATTTATTGGAAGTTTAATGTACATTTTACTTTTTGGGCACTATGAAATCAAAATTTCTCCTAAAATTATAATTGTTTATTAGTTTATTTCTTTTTATTATTTTAATTTTAATTTTTTTCAAAATTTTGTGTTTTCCATTTTCAATTTTTCTGGATTCTGTTTTAAGGGTTATATAAAATTGTAGCGCTCCCAAAAACTTGTTTAATTACCATTTTTAATAACCAAAAAAGCATTTTTGTACAACTGAATGAATAGGCCTATAATTTTAAGAAAAATCTAATTGAAATGTAAAATTTTATAATTTTGATTCAAATTAAATATAAAAATATGTACATATACAAATGATTTTAAAATATGCAATTAATTTCTAGCCTGGACTAGTTTTTGTACATCTGTGTTGTGCATTTGAGCTTTGTTGCATAAAATGTAAAAATTGAATTAAATATTAGTAAAAACGTGATAGTATCTCTTTAGTTATCCTAAATAATAGGCCCCTATGAAATGTTAAATTTGTCTAGATATCCTGTGCTTGCTGGAGTTTTTTATGTAAACGAATGAAAATGTAACACTTCCTTTATAATAAGTGCTGCACAAAATTTGGTTACTGTTAAAATTAAAAGAAAGAATCAAGTGATAGTAGACAGCCCTCAGTCTTGTTTACTCATCCAAGGTTTGTGAATTATATAGTGAATTCTATTTTTATGATTGTATTCTGTCTCTGGCTAAATGTGTAGGTTTGGCCAGAGACGTCTAATTCTAGTCATTCTGCCTGAAAAGCCTCAAACGTCTGCCTCAAAGGTCTTTCAGGCTCCTCGCAGCATGACTTCTTCATATGGAGTATACGGTGTGAGAGCCGGAGACGCCGGGACGGTCCCATTCCCATGCTTCCGCTGAATACGGCCGCTTGTTTGGGGAGACCCCGGCCCGCCGCGTTAAGCCTCCCGGACCACTATTTACATGCTAATGTCTGCTGGGAGAAACGCTGTGAAATTCTCTTTGTTCGCTTCGATGAATCGCTTTCAGCAGCTTTCTCTGAGCACTGACAAGTGAACATTCCTGAGCGCATGTGTAGAGAAGAGACTCGCTCCTCGTCTGAACACTACAGCACTGAGCCAGGATTGCGACACTCACTAAATACAGGCCTTTTGACTTATTGCATATGTTCATATTTAATATCTCCATTGCCTGGTTTTGTGTAAGATATAAGGGAGATTAAGTTAGCATGTTTTACACTTGTTTCTGAAAATCTTATCAATGTTATCTCTCTGTTCATATGATGTCAAACTAAAACGTTCCTATTTTGACTAGAACTAATACTATAGAATGCAATTTTTAATAAAATAAATGTTAATTGAAATAAAATAAAACATATATAATTTTTGTAAATTATAATTATTTTTTATTATTTTTTATTTTATATTTCTTTAAGTTATAATTATTTTTAATTATATATATGCTATATGCTATATTCTATTTATTTTATTTTATTTTGTATTGTTTTAAGCTTATGTGCTAAAATAACTAAAAAATAACTGAATTAGCAATGAAAACAACTTTGTAGATATTAAAAACAAACATTAAAATGGCAAAAACACAGCAAAATTAAATTAAAAACAGAAAATATAAAATTAAAAATAAATTCCAAACATTAAGAAAAAATGTCAATGCAATAATCTAGTAAAGATGCAATCAAATATTTTATTTAGATTATTGCATTTTTACTAGATTATTTCAAATTTAACTTGTTTTATTTCAGCTAGTTTCCAGAGAAACATGTCTTTTTTATTTAGTTTCTGAAATACTTGCTGTACTAAAATAGCTAACTGAAATAAAACAAATATGTATGAAAAATTTTAATTTATAAAATATAATATAAAATGTCAAAACACACAGAAAATGTATAATTTAAAATTAAAAAATTAAACTTTAACTAGAATTAAAATGAAAACAGAAAATATTAAATTGAAAAGGAAAAAAATAATAATATAAAATAACAATGGTGTTGACGCAATAGTAAAAATGATATAAAGAAATAATATAAACTAAAGGAAATATTTAAAAAACTTTGTATTTAGTTTATGCAGTAAATAACTAAAACTATGGCTAAAATAAAAAAAATACTTAATAAAACAATATAGACAATTAGAATTATATATGATGTTTTTTGAAGTCATTGAGGGCACACAGCCCCAGGTTTCATGTACAGAGAAGCCACATGCACTCTCACTTCCTGTGGTTAGTGACTACTTTCTGTCCTCTAGCACTGGAGAAGAGTCTGCGTGTGGGTGGACTCGTGTTACCTTTCCAAAAGTAGTTAAAGTCGTTTTAGCATCCTGGTGACATGGTGTGATGTCACAGGAAATGAGAAACAGGAAGTAATGAGGGTAACGGCAGTAATGTGAATAGCAGACTTTCATGCTGTCATTGACTTAATAAGGCAAAGAGGTCAAACCTCCTTCATTCGCCTCAACATCTGATAACACCATCCCTTTTATGGAAATTATGCAAAAGTGGAGGGGAAAAGAAAACCTATGTGTGTGTGTGTGTGTGTATATGCATGTATGTATGTGTGTATATATATATATATATATATATATATGTGTGTGTATATAATTTTTTGATTTATTTATATGCACACATACTATATATTAGTTGAGCATTATTGAGTACAGTAATGCATAGATGATTATGAGATAAGGAATTCATTTTCATAAAGAACGTTTATGATTTGCATAAGCATATATTCTGGTCTCTCGTTATTATTTAGAATTTAAACTTAATTGTTTATCATTATGTATACTGTAAAATGTTTTTTTATACATTCATTTCTTTACAAGAAAAAAAAAATATATATATTTTTTTAAAGTTTATCATTTTTATAATATAATTTAGTTTACTGTTTTTATATATGCTATATATATATATATATATATATATAATTTGATTTGATTTTTTAGTGTGGTCCTTTACATTTACTTTTAGTAGTTTAGAATAAAATACTATTATAAAATTGGTATTATATTAGTTTTTGTCATAAGATCTTATTTATATTTACGTTCAAAGTTGTATTAAGCATCATCTTTTAAATAAATGCTGAAGTATTTAGCACTTTTATTTCTATTTTGTGTAAAAGTGCCATGTGTCTAATCACATACTGTGCACAAAGTGCATACTGCATACAGCAAAACTAGTGAGTAGTATGAGTAGTGTGCTGCTCTTAATATACAGCGTCTGAATGAGATGTCCATTTGTCCAAACTTTCCAGACACGTCTAAAACACACCGTCTGGTTTTGCAGCAAATGTAGTGTTGTTAGAAGTGTTCTGGTTGATTTAGCAGACGGCACTCAGTCCTGATGAGTTCAAGAGCTTTGCAGTTAAGTTCAGTAATGAAGGTCTGACTCCTACAGACGGAGGAGTGTGTGTGAGCTGCTGAAGAAAACAAAGAGAACAAAATACACTCTGAACTGCCAATCAAACCACAGCTCGCCGTGACCTTTGACCCGCCGCGCTCCGATAAGGTGAAATTTTAGCTGGACTATGCAAACCGTGGTCTTTGCATGCTTTGAACACAGCAGTGATAGTCAAATGCTGGAGGACAGATAAACACTATCTTTCAGGAATCAATAAAACCAGGAACAGAGTTCAGCAGCGAGAGAGAGACTAGAGTCAAGAATAGAAAGGAAATTAATCAGGTATTTACATATAGTAGATTCGTGTGACCATAACTGTGAATATATGGGTCAAAGAAGTGCAATGCTGCTTTAAATTGTTGTTGTTTTTCTAAAACAACAAGTTTTCTGTTTAAATTAATTGCAATTTTGTTTTTGTTTTATTGAGCCAAAAATAAATATATGTTTTCCCCTGATTTATTACATTTACCACTAAAATGTCATTCAGTGTAGCATCTTGTCAGGAATATTTACAACAAAAATCTATTCATGACACATTTAAAGATTATTTAATTTCACCTCAAATACTAATTGTAATTGTATTTATTTTTTTATTTTATAAATAAATTTTATATTTTTATTTATTATATAAATATATCATGATTTTTTTTATCATTTAAATAAAATTATTATATATAATAAATTATTTTCTTATTTATTTATAATACTTTATTTATTTTATTTGTGTGTGTGTGTATTGTTATATTTTGATATTTTGTAATGCATTGTTTATATATATATGTATGTATGTTACTAATTAGTTATAATTGTTTTTTTGTGTTTTTTTTTGCCACTCCCCTAATTTTTACTAATTTAAAGCACAATAAAATTAATATGCTTCCTTATTTTATTATATATTTTAATATGCACAAGTCAGAATAAGCATGTTGTTTGAGTTTTTACATAAATATTGTGTGACATTGAATGATAATCTAACATTATTTCAACCAAAGTTTACATTTTATTCTCCAAAAACTTATTTGAAACCTTAAAAGTAGACACTTTACTGACATTTAATGTTCTTTCTATGGACATAAAATCACTTCTGTAGCATATATATAATTTATTTATTTAAATGTATTTAGTGTATATATATATTTATTATGCATTTATTTCACATTTGTGTGTGTGTATATCAGTCATAACAGGTCTGGAAGATTATTTTCTCGTTACTATAACTGCTGTAAATGTGTATTTCACAGCACAGATGATCACTTCCTGCAGCGGCTCAGTGTAATATATTCAGTGAGAAACAGGATGACCTTTATCTGACTGACTGTGGATGTGTTTGTGTTTAGAGTCGCGTGTCACTTTAAATGTTTTTGAAGAAAGTGTGAGTGGAGGTTGCTATGAAGAGTGTTGTGGCTGGTTGCCATGGTTAGGCGGTTGCTAGGTTGTTTGGGGTGGTAGTTTACAGGCTGTTTACTGAAAAGAGCAGAATGTGTGATTGAGATCAGGCTTTTATCATGCAGCAGGTGAAGATCTCAGGTCTGTGGAGAGCTGGAGCTGTGTTTGTTGAGTGGCTGTGATGAATCAGAAGAGCAGGAGTGATTGTTTTATGGTGAGTGTGTGCGTGTCGTAGCGTATCTGAGCAGGATAAGATGATCCAGATCATCCCAGTGCTGTGTCATCATATCAGGCAGAGATTAGATGCCAGAGAGACGTCAGGACAGATCCATTCATGAGCCTCATAAACACAAGATCCAACCTGCCATCAGAAAATAACATCAACACTCAACCAGTTCACTTCAAGACACATTCAAGACACATGATGTACTGTATGTTGCATGTCAAAGTGCATAGTGCTGTCAAACAGTTAATCGTGATTAATAACATTCAAAATAAACGTTTTTGTTTACATAATAAATGTGTGTGTATTGTGCATATTTATAATGTATACATAAATACACACACACACACACACACATACAGTTTATATATATATATATATATATATATATATATTATGTAAAGATAATTATTTTGGATGTGATTAATCACAATTAATCATGTGACAGCACTAATATATATGTTCTATAAAATGAAAGGATAATAAATAATAATATACATACATATAGCATTTAATAAAAAAAATTATTATTTATATATAATAAAATTATACAAATATAAATTCATTATGGTTTTCTATAAAATAAATAAAAGTATTAAATACAATAACATATTTTATTTTTTATAATACTTTATTTTATTTGTGTGTTTTATATTTATATTTTACTATTTTATATATTTTCTTTTTTGTTACAAGTTTTATTTGTATTATTTATATATAATAAAATTATATAAAATTATAATCTAATTATCATGATTTTTCTATAGTATAAATAAAAAAAGTTTTTAAAAAATCATTTATTTTATTTGTGTGTGTATTTGTGTATATTGTTATTTTTTTGTAAAGCATTGTTTATAAATATAATATTTATTTATTTATTATAACATGTATTTATTGATTTATCATGCATTTTATATCATTATACATATACACACTTTTTTCATATTTTACATTTATTTGTTCTGTGTATTTATGTATTTATTTATTTACAGTAAATATTTATCATAATTTTTTATTTTTTTTATTAATTGTACAAATATTGTGATTAATCTTTTGGATTTGTATATTTATTATATATATATATATATATATAAAAACATGTAATTGTTCAGTACATGAGTCAGTTGGACTGATCAGAAGTGTCAGGAGTGACGGAGCGTGTACTGAAAGGGAAAGCCGCTGTCGGCCGCTTTATTAGCTTGAGGCGAATGGCTTACAAAATCACAAAGATGAGGAATGCACTGAGACACAATAGAGAGAGACGCTCCGCATCATGACAAGAGACGACCGACAGAGTCAAATAACCATCCGCTGGGACACAGCCGTGCTCATAATGACCTCCTCAACACCACAACAGCACATCTTCATTCCCACTGCCTTTGTTCTGATGCTACACTCGCTGATTAATTAGAGCCGGACGGCTAATTGTGTTCGTGCATTTGCATAAAAAAGAATTATAAGCAGGTCCAGAATAACGATGTGTTTGAGAGTCACTGCGGTGATTCATGACTGTGATCTGCAGGCCTCGTGATGTTTTTGTGTGAGGCTTTAATCAGATGAAGGTGAGGCTCTGGATAACTGCTCCTCTGAGACTCTCAGACCTCCTGACAGCAGATCAATGCTTCAGCCGAGGAGAAAGAGCACAGCTGCAGAGAGCCTGTTTGCTGTTATTTCACAGACTGGGGTTTTTGCTTGTAATCAAACACATTTGAATTCACAAATAAGACATTTATGCAAGATTTTATATACTGTAGGTTGCTAACATGTTTCTCATTTATTCATTTTATTTATTTATTTATTATAACTGATTATGCCTTTTTATTACTGTAATCATTTTTACATTTAATCATTTTTATGTTATTTATTTGTTATTAATATCATTATAGTTATATTTTGATTTTAATATTAATATGCATATTATATTTGTATTCATTTATTGTATATTTTATTTATTAATAACAAAAAATACCAGTATTTTTGCAATTTCTTTCGTGACCCCAAAATAGCCATCTTCACTTTTAAGACAAACATTAGGCATCAAGAAAGTCTCCAAAAAACAGTTTACCATTTTTTTTTTTATTTATTCATTAGTTTATTAAAAATATAACATTAATTAATTTATATTTTATAAACATCATAAATGTTTATAATACATATAATATTTATTTTTATTATAAATGTCTATCATTAGTTTTATATTAATTTTGATTGTATAATTCAATAATAAAGTATTTTATTATTAATCAGATTTATATTATTATTTATATTTGTTATTTATGCATCTATTCTAAATACATATTATATATATTTTTATTATATATAATCCTTTTTATATTAATTGTAATATAGAATTAAATAATATATATTTTTTTAATTTTATTTATATATGTATATAATACTTTTAGATGTATTTATCTGTTGTGTTTTATTTCTTTATTTTTAAAAAATCAAGTGATTATTTGCGCAAATCCATTGACCATCTTCATTTTTAAAACAAGTAGCATCACGAGAAGCTGTTTTCCAGCTGAAGTCAAATTAGTAAAGGAATGAAGCTGAGTGTTTCTTGTGAATCCTGAGCAAACCTCTCTGCAGACTCATCCATCACGGCACATTCTCATGCTAATGCTAACGGATGACGTCTTCGTCTCAGTCAGCACTGAACTCTTGTTGACAGCGTGTGTTTAGTGCATCCATTCAGCCCAACAAACCGCCCGCCGCGTCTCTTTCTCTGTCCTCACTATGACTTGTGTCTTGTTTTGTGGTCAGTATTTGTGGAGACTCAATAGCACACAGTCAGAAACTCCTGGAAAACAACACCGCCTCTGCTTCACCTCGGCCCTGAACGTTTAGTTTAATCAAACACTGCTGGTGTGTGTCCAGAAACTGCTACTGCACTCAAATACAGCCACGCAGATGAAGTTTCACAAGCTTTATAAAAGCCCAAACCGCTCTTGATTGGTCCCTGAATATAAACAGAGTCACATGATCACCTGAAACACTCAGCTCATTGTTTTGCGTTGATCTTGTACTTGATGTTTTTAACGCTTTTGTGATACAGAACGATCAGACGTGGAAATCACACAGATCAAGAGATTTTCTGCATCTTCCTGGTTTGGATTCGTTTATTTGTGGCAGATGGGAGGAGATGGAGAGTATTGTGAGGAATGCTGACCTGGGTTGCGTTCACAATAGCATACTAGAATACTACGCTTACTATTTCTGCAGTATGCTGTGCACCAGAAAAAAAATAAATAAATAAAAATAAAATAAATATATATATAT
>JAUMHE010000082.1:16430360-16444646 GCA_032359235.1 Enteromius mattozi | reverse complement strand
GCACAGAGACTAGAAAGAGAGGCAATTCTACCTCTGCAAGAACAGTCTGGTGCTTCTGACTCACAACCTTTAAGTTAGTTACGCTTTCTTATTAAAATAATACGTAAGGGGTGTGACATTTCTATCACACTGAAAGATTGTGTACCTTTAGTCAGATTCAATAAACTGTGGCCAACTGTATTTTAATTAGCCGTTTAGGTCAACACCAGGTCAATGTATCATGGGTTCTCTATGGGAGAGGTCTTATCAGATCATCAAAGGTTACACTCTCTTTGGCTCTCCATGGGGTGTCATTTGTATTGTTTGTAGCACATTTGTTACCCGGTATAAAGGTCTGGTCTCACAGACAGTATCTGGGTTCAGATTACTGCTGAAGAGCTGCTACCTTCAATAAATTCTTCTCCCCACAAGAACTTTGGTCAAGCTTACTGATTTTATATATTAGAGAAATCTAATACATTGGCGAGCCACATCATATGACCCCTTTAAATCTTTTTTTTTTTCAAAATTTCATAAAAGTTCAATGTGTACCTCTCTGTAGATTGCCGATGGCCTCTTCATAATTCTCCAGCTCCAGCTGACACTGACCCAGGAAAAAGTGGGCCTTCACTGATTGGCTGTCGAGCTCGAGGGCGTGTTTACAGTCAGCCAGCGCCTTGTCATACTGCTGCAGCTTCACGTAGCAGAGCGCTCTGTTAGTGTAGTACACGGCCACTGACGGGTTACGATTCTACACACAACACAGCAGAAACACACTCAGTACAGCCCACAGAGGAACACAGCGCAACACTGATCATTCCTACAAAAATCAGGTGTTTTTTGAGAATATCCAAACAACTTGATGAGCTGAATGTCAAACATGCATGTAAATCTCATCTAAACCGAGCACAGTTGAGCTGCTTCATAACACGAATGCTTCAAAAATGTGGTGAATATAAAGCATCTTTTGTAACATCAGAAATGCCTTTACTATAACTTTTGATAATGCATCCTTACTGAATAAAAATATGAAATGAACCAATGACAGACAAAGCAGAATCCCTGTAAAAGAGGTTTATCTGAAAGGTAACTTTAGTCTATGACTTAAACGCAGGCAAATTAATATTTAAATATTCAAATAACATGATTTATGTGCATATGCGTTTCAAAAGATGTATTTTTCTCAAATGTGACCCTGGACCATGAAACATAATCTGAAAGCTGAATAAATAAGCTTTTCGTTGATGTATGGTTTAAGACAGGACAATATATGCCTGAGATGCAACTGCTTGAAAATCTGGAATCTGAGGGTGCAAAAAATATTCAAAGTTGCCCAAATGAAGTTCTTAGCAATGCAAAGTTTTTATTCATATTTACGATAGGAATTTTACTAATGGAACATGATCTATACTTGATATCCTAATAATAATCTTTGGCATAAAAGAAAAACAGACCATTTTGACCCATACGATGTATTGTTGGCTATTACTATACATATACCCGTGCTACCTATGACTGGGTCACACATTTCAAAGGTTTGGTGTATTGTAAAAATCTTCTCTCTCAGATGTGGTTGTAAATGTCCTGTAACTGGCTCTCCACTCACAATGGCTTTGCTGTAGCAGGTGGCAGCCTCCTGGTACTTGCGGCTGAGGAACAGGCGGTTGCCCTGCTCCTTGAGCTCCTGTGCGGAGGAGCTTTTCTCGGGGCTGCTTGCCATCTTCTCCACAGGCTCTGCGGTGGCCGCTCCCCCCTGCTTACCGATCCTGTTCCCCGTCTCTTCGGTGAGCACCGGCCTGTCCCGGGAACCCAGATACCTGCCTGGAGCAAACCTCTCTCACTGCCAGGAGACACCACAACACACACCACAACACACACACACACATCAACTGCAGTAACTTACACATGATATAAAACACATGATATATCAGACTGCAATTACACTCATATATAGACTACATCTGGGCTCTGATCAGCCCCTGACAGCTGTGACAGATGATTCAAACTTCTTCAGCAGCACAGTGAATATAAAACTCATGCCGTTTGACCAAAAACGAGACTGCATCAAAACAAATCTTAAATCTAAACTTATGATGATTAGAAGAGAAGCTCCACAGAATGACATGTGACAGACACATCTGTCTTCAGTACGTCTACATGCGCTTTAATCAGTTCAAACGAAGCCCATTTGACTTTACACTTTATATTTTAAAAGTAAAATGTGGATATTTTCACGCGTACCGGGTTTGACTGCTGGACTGACGCCTGTGGTTAGCAACCCGGTCGCGACACTGGTGCTTTTATGATCACTTTTTGATCCCTTTCTCTGATTGAAACGCTGCCAAACTCATAGTCCGCCACGATCATGACATTAAGATGACAAATCTCCGGCGTTTTCATCGGCGATCGCTAAAAACACGACATTTTACTCGCGGGTGTGAGACGCTAGCATCATGTTTCGGTTGTTTTGACTGTGCCGTCACGGTGACGTTGCCGGAGGTGACGATCTACAGCCCGTTGCCGACGTAATGACGCCATCTGTCGGCGACGTACAGAAACGGAACACTGATGACTAAAAAAATAATAACGTAATATATATAATTTTTATTTTTGTAAAATATTGTTTATATCTATAATAAATTCGTATTAATATACAATAACTTATAGATTTGATTTTTAATTAAAAACAATTCAGGGTAGTAGTTACTGGAAAAGATATATTAGATCAATTCAATTAACCGTATTCTAACATAAGGTTTTTTTCCCCAAAAACATCAAAATTGTATTCGATTAAATCTATTTAAATTTCTACATAATAGGTAGTTTTATTAACATATTTCTAAATATTGAGTGCATAGCAAATTTACAGGTAAAAGGAGTAAATAAAACATTATCTTAATAATTTGGTAAAAAGGGACCAAACCATTAAAGTGACTTTTGCAACTAATAAACTGAATATGTACAAGTTCCCTCATTAATGACAAACACCATTTAAAGTCATAAAACCATTTAATGCACTTTGATAAGGACAACATGAAATCAAAACAGCCTTATAAAAGATCATGTACATAGTAAATCTGAAACAATATGCCATGACGGATTCACTCGTTTAGATTTATTAAACTCCTACACCTCTGCTACGAATACAAAGAGAGTCACTCTCCGTCTCTATGGGGGGAATACTGCAGCTAAATTTAAAGAAAGGGCATTTAAACCGACCTCAGAACAGCCTTCAGCAAAACATGCACACATCCACTCAGGACAAACAGTACAAAATAAAATCCCAATCCCCAAAAAATTATGGAGGGGCAAAAAGAAGTCGTAGTACATACTTTTGAGAAAAGAAACAAAATCTCCACACACAATTATCAACATATGACAGTGAATCCGACAGGTTTAAGTCTCACTGGACTGAGAAGACTACAAAGACTGTAATGAAACAGGGTGTGGGCAGTTTACTACGGACGAAGCAAACATGATAAATAAAAAAGTGAGTATATGTATGAGCGCGCTGTGTTTGTTATGGTAGAGTGAGATGATTCAGATCTCTCCAGCCTCTCTGTCATCGTGACGGCGAGACTCTGTCCTCCCGTTCAGCCCGTCTGCTCTCCGCTCGGATGAACTGCGCTTGCTGTCCCTCTCGCGATCATGGTCCCGTGAAGACCTAGACACACATCAATCCACCATTACCACAACATTATGGAGGTTTCGTTTTTTGAGTTTTAAAGCCGTTCTTGTCTAGTTTCTATATTACTTGATGTATTAATTAAAAACAGCAAAAACAATCATTTCAGAAACTATAATAAACCACAATTCAGGTTTTTAAAGCTTCATATAAATGAGAGAGGAAGAGCAGTAATTGTTATTACTTGTGTGAGTGTTCTCGGCTGTGGCGCGAGCGGGATCTGGATCGAGATCGGTGCCGCCGGCGTCTGTCGCGCTCTTTGGAGCGAGAACGGGAACGACGCTTCTCTCGCGATGCGGAGCGGGAACGTCGGCGTCTGCGTTCTCGATCGCGCTCACGAGAGCGAGACCTAGAAACACAACAAAAAGGAAAAACACGTGAACAACTGTTGCATGCATGAGATTATAAAATATCCAATGCTACAATAATAGCCTGTTTTCTTGTAAGATATGGATTTTATTCTGATTTAGGCTGTACATTTTTTTGACAATAAATCACTCTTTTTGTTTGTAAACCCTAACATTTCCATGACTGTGGAAACTATTATTCTTACGTAGCACTATGTGGCCCATGCACAATGATGTTTGATTTAATCTCAGACCTTGATTTGCATGTTTGCTGTAATTATTGACATAACAGACATGAAAATAAATGCTGAATGATCAAGTGAATGAGCAACTAACCTCTTGCGTTCTCGGCTGCGTGACTTAGTCCTACAGGGAAAACCAGACAAGAATAACAATTATTTTGGTCAACACCGCAATCACTACTATTTAAACTGACCTCTCATTGACTTTGGAAACTTTGTGCATTTATTAAAGATTTAAAAAAATACATTTGTCTTTTTAACAGTGGGTTTCCTTTAACTTTAAAAACAAAAACAAGTAGATAAAAAAAAACAAAAAAAACAACAACATTGTTAATGAATTATATACATTTACATATGAAGATAAATGAGCAAACGAGCAAATTTTACGAAAATGTAGTATCTGAGAAGTGCGCAAGATCACGTGAAAAATTCTCCAAACGAACGGTTTTTAAACAGGTGATTTTAACACACACATAAAAACATTTTATTTAATACCTCCAGGCCCCTCCTATTAAATTTATATCTTTTTTTTTTTTTTTATAAAAACAGTACAAAAAAAGAAAAATAAGGTTCACTTTTTATTTGTATTTAGCCTTTACAAACAAGAAATGTGAAAACTATCTTTCTATAAGCTACAGGTTGTTTTGTTTTGGTGAATGTCTGTTTCTGAGATCATAAAGTGTGCCCCCCTATGAAAACGAAATGCCCTCACATTGAAGATTTTCTGGCGACGGCCCTGGGCGATGGTGATGGTTCGGGGACAGGTTGGCTTAAACTTTTATGATGCCTCATCTTCTGACTCTCAGTATGTTCTATCGGGTGGAACTGCTTTAAATGGTGGAACATATTTGATGTGTTCCCGCTGCTAGTCAGCACCACTCTCCAGCACATTTTGCAGAGCAACTTAAAAAGCCGAACCACTGAATTTGTCTTTCCTGTCTTATCAACTATTTCGTCTGCCTTCTTACTTATGAAAAAAATTCTATCGCGATATATATTGATATCGAATTATTGTCCAGCCCTAGCACCAGGTCACATGAAAATGTGTTTGAAATATTCTCACCGTTTCTTCATTCTCTCCTCTCTCTCCCGCTCTTCCCTCCTCCTTAGTCTCTCCTGGTTCCGTCTCTCCTGTTTGTCCTGCACAGTTTTCTGTAGAGAAAGAAAAAAAATGCTGCAACGTTACTTACTATTCAAAACCAATGACCCCCGCCAGCACCTGGTTCAGGCCGACCTGTTACCTTCAGCTGTTCCAGCTTTTCTCTGATCTGGATGAAGCCCAGATGCAGTTTGCCGCCAAAGTGGTCAGCGAGACGCCGGTCATTGTCATGGAGACCAAGATAGGCAGAGCAAACCTCACAGACACGCAACTTCTGCTGCTGGAAACTGGAGGCGGGCATAGAGTTCCTGTACTCTTCCTGTAAATAAAACAGAGCAAATTATGAAACCAGTAGTAGTTATTTTTGTTGCCATGTCAGAAAAACATCCAGAACAATCTACAAATTCCCACTAGAGTAAGAAACAGATAAGACACACATTCTGAATCAGTGAAATGTGACAGTTGGCAAATACATAATATAGTATGTTGACGAACCTCTGCATCCTTCTTCTTAGTTCGGACTTTCTCAACCTCCTGTAGAACTGTCTGGGCTTCATCCACATTTCCCTCAGCGCCGAGCTGTTCAGCCTTCGCCAGCAGCTTCCCGATCTCCTCGTTCAACTCGTGAACCTTTTCTGCCTGCAAACCAAACCATTGATGTAAACGAGACATAGATCATCGTAAGATCATCTCATCTTATTCAGTTTACTCCTTTTATTTGAACACAAAAGAACTGAGAAAGGTAAAGAAAGGCTTTATTATGGCAAAATTTATAATAATGATTGCTCTGATCTGTGCTAAGATTGCAAATATTTACAATGATTATGTACTGACTTGAAAAAAATCATGGATTTATTGACTTTTTGAACATCCAGGGTTATAATAACCAAGGCTATTAAAGTAACCAAATTTATTTCTTTAAATCATTGCGACGTGAAATTTTCCCACATACCTTTGCTGCCACCTCAGCGCTGATCTCTTCTTGTGTCTCGGCAAGACGCTTCTTGGCCAACTCAGTCCTGCGGTCACAGTCGGCAATAAACGACTCCAGGTGGTCTACCGCCTGCACAACACAGATTCAACATCAGAATTTAAAAAGCCTTTGCTGCAAATTCATTTAACACATTAGCAGATGAGCTCGACTAGATACTGAATCACTCACATCCAGTTCGAAAAACAGGTCTCTCTCTTTAGACGCGATCTCATAGTCCGCTCTCAGTGCCAGGTCATGGATCTTAGAGCATTCGCCAAGGTCCATGCGCTACAAACAAACACCAGAGAAAGAGACTTCATCAATATGCTGCAAAAACACTCATTGTGAACTGCTGTAATATGGTTTTCCCTCACCGTTCCAGAGAGGATGTCATGAGGGCAGCAGTTGAGCAGGTGCGATTTGCAGACGCGCTCGTCTGTGAATTTAACCCGCTGTCTCGACTCATCTCCTGTAAGGACACAGCACATAACAGATATTGAATGAGACCACACACACACACTCACACGTCTCACACACACACACATACAGCATCCGCTACACACTGCTAACTTTGTGGCCAAGGGTCACACACCTGCCTGTCACTGCGGTGAAATCATGAGTTCTGACATATACTGATCATGTGTTTGACAGTGTCAGATATAAACTGTGTTACACAGGAAAGTAAAAGGCTTTTCGTTCATGTAGATTGAACATATTTAACTTCCACTGACCCAAGGCCGCTTTCTTTAACTGGCTCCTAAATGTGAATATCTAAAAATAAAGAGGTAGGGTCTGATCACGGACCAAACCAAGAGGCTAGCAGCCTGTTATTATTAGTAATTTATTCTGTACAGCCACCGTATAAATGGACTGATGTTTTCTACAGTAAGCATTAGGACTGGGTGATAGCTAAAAAGTTATATATACACTGCTATTTTTTAGTTAAAAAAATTATTCTTTAAAAATTATCATGAGATTTATTTAATATGCACCAATATAAGAAGCATAGCATAACAAAATCTATTACAAAATCAATTAATACACGTGCAAATGAAGTTTAAATCAGAAACACTAAGCATTAAAATTACTGCTCTGCTATTCAAGATGTTGTGAAACATTATCAAGCCAAAAAAAAATTTAAAAAACACACACACACCAAATGTTTTATATCACCCAGCCCTATTTTGCATGTTGCATCTACGGTTTTTAACTGCCAATTGAGTGCAAAGGTTTATGGGATAGCAGATCAGAAAGGGATGTCATGTTTCAGAGCACCATCTTGTACTCAGTAATAGCACTATCCCTCATGAGTACATACAGAAATGCTGCATTATCTAGTGTGCATATTAAACCAAAGTTGACCAAGTTGAAATAAGACATTGAAAACTAAAGTGAAAGGTTAATTGATACACACTGCGAGGTCTCTCCCATTCAGAACCCCTCCTGCGGTCCCAGCCTCTAAAAGTTTAAAGGGAAAAGCTTTTCTTGCCCAAACCTGTAATGAGGAAGTTGGGAATGATACAGAAGAATAAAGGTGAAGACGTCGGCGGAGGAATTTGAGTTCTTTCCTTTAATTTATCTTTTTTTTTTTTTTTTTTTTTTTTTTTAGTTTGATTTTTGGAAAGCCGCTCAAGCACAGCATCAGTGAACTACATCCGCCTGGGCAGAAGCTTCGTATCCTCTCTGCTCACTCTTACGTTACCAATTAGCGTGATGTGTAACACAGTTACTGCTGGAAAGCAAACAGTATTGTTTTTTCATATTCATAACAGCTTTAAAAAGCATTGGTGACTCACGGCTCGATGAACATGAGGCTTTTCTGCAACTCCCTTGCAGATGTAGGCTGGCAAACATACACTGAACCTTAATGAATAGAATAAAGGGGCCACAATTGTTCAGTCTGTATGAAACAAATGTACGGGAAGCATATGAATTCATCTCAGCATTCACACAGACAGTCGCTTCATTCACACGGAGGGTGAGATTTCTTACAGCCAGTAAAACTCAATTTAACAAATTCTGCTCAATTCCCTTCTGTTGTTTACTCATCTTAAGCAAAATCCTCTTGAGCTGATCAAAATCACATCACAAAATCTAAAAGTCATATTTCCTCTTGGTAATGCTCCTTCAAATTTAATGCTTGCATCAATTTTTGGGGGAAATTGCTTTCATGTATGAAATACCATTATTAATAGCTAATAACTAGAGGTCTGAAAATGATCTATAAATCTTATACATTTAAGAATATACATACATGAAATTTCAATATATTGTTTTACTAAAGATATTTTCCAACTGCCCAAACGTGTACATATTCACTATTCAATATTTACTGCAACATTTTACAACAGTCCACTGACAATGCTGTCTAAAATACAAAACATCAGCTAATTAATTGACTTCATATCCCTAATATTAATAATAACTTCATTACCATTTCTAATAGAGTTAACAATTACATATGGGTTACATATAGTTACTGGCACAATGGCGTGTCTCTGCGTATTAACTTAGCCATTACATTTTTTTCTAAACACTTAAAAGACTAATTTCTCAACTTTTCTTAACACCACCGCAGTTGGGTTTAACAGTAGTTTCTGTTAAGAAAGAACTAATCAATACACAAAACCGCCATTTCTGATAAAAGGTCCATTAGCTTAGCCTACGGAGCCGTGACGTCGTCCCACTGACGTCATTACTCCCCTTCATGGACACAAACATTAAACTGAAGCGTTTCAAGAGGAAATGCTGCTGCATTTAGCTCATCTTAAGTCTCTTATATACATCTTAAGACAGTTATTTTAATATTTGTCTGGCTCATTATATTCTGGTTTGGATTAATCTGAGCGCGCGGCCTTCAGAAATCCTCTCAGAGCCGTTAGCACGCGGCTAACACTCACCATCCCTCGACGTTCCCATCAGCTGATCCAGCAAAGCTCTCATCTGAGCCTGGGCCGACATCCTGACACGATTAACTCGCTCGCCTTACAAAGGTAATGGTGATTTTACCATAAAATGAAAGTTTTAATCATCTGCGGACCGCTTCGCTCCAGTGTCTGTCGCCGTCGCTCTCTCCTCTAGCGAGAGAGCAAACGAACTCAAATGAGTGAGCGGCCAATCAGAGCGCGCTACGCAATCTTAAAGAGGAAGTGCGTTTTATAGTGTATAGTTTTATATACAAAGACTAATTTTAACTGATTGTATAATATATTTTACTGTATGATTATTATTCATTTTCTGTGTTGTTTGTTTGTTTAAATAAATAATAAATGATTAATCGCATCTGGAATAAGTCTTTGTTTACATAATATATGTACGCTGTGTATATAAATACATGTTAACATTTTCAAAATGTATATATTTGTGTATTTATAGATACATAATAAATATACATACAACATACACACATTTTTATTTTGTGTCCAATTAATTGTTTAGCAGTTACAAAGATTCATTTTAACAAATTGTTTTTAAAGTAATTTTATTAATACAGTTATTATTATTATTACATTTTTATATTATTTGTTTTATGCAATAATAAAGAAACGTAAATGTATCACAGAACCTTTAACATATTTAATAATATTTAATTTAGCATTTACAAAAATTAATTTTATCTAATCGTTTAAACAATTTCATTTTTTAAGTAATTTATTTTAATACGGTTATTTTTATTTTTTAGAAATATTTTTAAACGACAAAAAGAAATGCTTACATTTCTGCGCTATGCGTGAAAATGAGTAAAACTAGTTAGTAAAATGCTTTCTTTATAATTTCTCGGTGGGTTAAACGACATTTGACATGAAAGGAAAAATCTATTGTAACAAAATCGCTTTTTTGTCCCGGTCGTGTTGCCGTACGCGGAAGTGTCGCTGTCCACTCGAGGAGCAGAAGGTCTGTCATTCACCAGGTTTGTTTTGATCAGACAAAAGTGTGTTTTTATCCCAAACTATCGTTATTTAATTCATCAACTTGGTTTTTGTTTGTTCAACGAGTGAGGCTTGTTAATTAAAAGGTCAGAGATCAACTAACTGAGGTCATTTTAACTAATATTTAAGACAAACCTCAGTCAGTTCTTCAACAAAACATGATCTTGATTTGACACGACTTGGTATTTTAGCTAATTAATGTGAAAAGGCTTAGTTGTTTCTTATATAAGCTTTATTTAGTTAAACTGTGGTTGTTTATTAATCCCATGCAACAATCGCATTTTATACTTAAAAGTCTTTATATATACATGTTTGTTTAGAGTCTAGTTTGTGTGTGGTGCAGTGTTGCTGTGGTTAGCTGTTGTTGTCATCTAAATGATAGTTTAGCCCCGGGCTCTTCGAGCCACAGCATGACTGAGGTGTTTTGTTGTTGTGTTTTTGTTTGGATGTTTAACAACAGCTCATGTCTGACGCAGAAAGCTCTGGATGGGAAAAGAAGCAGGATCTGTTGATTGTGCATGAGTTTCCATTGTAGTAGGTCACTGGATGCAGTAGATTGTGATGTTCTGATGGTTACGATCAGGGCTGCTGTCACTGAACATACAGGGTTGAGTTCAGGTAGGAGGGAATTAGATACTCTTCATTTGATGAACCATGTTGTTTACAATACTTTGAGTCAGTTAGTATAGAGATCTGTGTGCTTTTGCATGTTTGGAATCATGACATAAGACTTTAGATCAAATTTTTGGCATTTCGTGACCTGAATTTCTGAACTTCAGGAGCGTTAAGTATAATTTTTGCTTATTTTGGGCTTAATTAAGCATGTAGATAATTAAATTAATTTTGATTTACAAAACATTTAAATTACAAAGCACATATTTGGATTCATTTGATTAATCCAAAATCTTAGCATATATGCCACCCTGGGTAAACATGGGTCATTAAAACCTGTCAATTATCGACAGGTTTTATTAGCCCATGTTTACCCAGAGTTTTTTTGTAAAGTATCACATATAATACATCAAGCCTGTATCACTCATAGTGTAATATAATGAGAATATGATGCTCATACTCAAATAGGAAAAACGTGTTATTTAATACAGATGCTGATATTTATGTGGCCAGAAAGTAGGATGAAATTCTGATTGGTTCGATGCTTACATAAAATGCACATCAGTTGTCACTCTGTATCTCCCAATTATGAAATATGATACAGTGGGATTGTCAAATTATTAAACCGTATTCTCAGATACAACCCAAATATTTTGCATAACATATGATTGACTCTTGACCCAGGCAGTCGGTTTACGAGCTGTTTTCCTCAAAGTACAAAATATATTTTTTGATACTCATCAGATGATTATGTTTCATCTGTTTCCGTGTTGCAGTGGTGTGGAGTTCTGCTGGTCTGATATGGCAGATGCATCAGGGAGTGCTTATGAGGCGGAGCCTCTGAAGGGTGGAGAGGCAGAAGGGGGCGTGTCTAAGAAGAAAAGCTGCGCAGAAAAGCTAGGCTTGTCACGCCTGACAGGCTGGCGCACGGCTGCTTTCCTCCTCTCTCTCTTCTTGTGCCTGGTGGTGGTCTTCGCCTTTTCATTCATCCTTCCCTGCCCTGTACGGCCGCAATACCTTTCCACCTGGAACATCACATTACCTGACGCAGGTGAGCAACGTGCAAAATACAGTAGTTGCATTAATGCATTACCGATGGGGTGCTGAAAGTGTTTCTCTCCTGTAGCCACGTATGATTTCCTGGCTGTTGAGGACGCAAATGAAGACAAAGTCTTGGATGTGTTGTTCATCTACAAGGATTCTGAAGCCAGCCGCAACACATGTTTGAGTGAAGGTAAAAACACATGTACTAACCCGCTTGCTGTTGTTTATAGAGACAAAACAAAATGTTTAATACACTACAAAAGCATCTTAAAAGTTGTTTGCATGGCCTATGCATTCACTGCCAAATTGAAGTCATTGTTCATTATTTTATTATATATAAAAAATAAAAAAAAAAACTTTGTAAGGAACTCAGGGCTGCTGCTGTATTGTGTATTATGCTGCCCGAAATAATGTTCTTTTTCAGATTTATCAATCCCATGTCTGGTTTTAACGGCTGTTGATGGTACTGATGGGAAGACACTTTGGGAAAGACCTCTAGCTGCTGAATTTGTTTGGGTGGAGTGTGGTGTAAAGGGCCTCGGACATCAAGGAACAGGATGTCTGGTTGCTCACGCAGGCAATCTCACTGCTGTTGATAAGAAGACAGGTACAGGGTTTAATTAGACACAGATGTGAACATCACTAAGAAAAAAATACCATTTATTTGAAACAGTGCTATGTAAATATCATGGTATACACTGCTTCACTACAAGATAACAGTTGGTAAGTGTTTTTTGAAAATACTGTTTTTGAAAGACCTCTATCATGCTTATGCATTTATTTGATTAAAATACAGTAATAATGGTCCTCAGTGTCACTTGATCCTTCAGAAATCATTCTGATATTTTTTTTGTAATAACCGTGACAAACCTTGATTATTTGATTAACATGAAGTTTATAAGAATGGCATTTTTTAAAGCATTAACTAACATAAAATAACAATAACCTAAATATTTTTATAGCATTGATAAAACTTTGTTAATGTTACTGTAAAAAATTTAATATTTATGTTAGTTCACAGTGCTGATGTAAACAGATACAACTTTTGATCTTACATATGTATTATTAAATGTTGAAATTAGTCAAAATAAATAAATGTGTAAGTATTGTTAGTTAATGGGAAGTAATGTTAACAAATGAAACCTTATTTTTAAGTGTTAGAACAAACTTGTGTAAATGTCTTTACTGTCACTTTTGATCAGATTAATGCATCTTTGCTGAACAGAAGTGTTCTTTTCCTTCAAAAAACACCACAATGTTCCCAAACTCTTGATAAAAGTACTGGTACATGGTACTGCCTGAGTACTTTCTGTCAGAAGTGCATTCAGAAATGGTTTGATGTTTTGTTTCCTCAGGTACGATCAGGTGGCAGCAGTCACGTTCTGCCGGGCTGAATGGAAACCTGCCGCTGATCAGCATTCAGGATCTGAACGCTGATAAAGCAGAGGACTTTGCCATACTTTCATATAATCCTGAAGCGGCATCATTCACACCTGTACATATGACACACACACACACACACTCAATAACACCTGTGCTGAAGACTTTGTGATAACTTATTCCATTTCCTCTTTTAGAGTGAGCTGGTGTTTTTCTCAGGGAAGTCAGGTGATCAGATCGGCTCGAATGTGTATGTTGATTGGAACGGGGTGTTTGGTCACCAGCAGTTCAAAACGGCCAGTGGCGCTCCATACCTGCTGTTACTCACAAGTGTGTAGTGGATAGTTGTCATCTCTTTTCTGTTGTTTCTCCTTTAGACCTCTAAACCCAAATGTTTCTCTCTCTGCACAGAATCTGGGCTCTACGCGGTCAGTTTGCAACATCTGTCAGAGCTGGCTGATCTGAAGTCTACGCTGAAGGAAGAGAAAAGCTGGAATGAAAAATTGGACAAAAACACTGGCTTGATCTCCCTCTATCAGTAATACTCATTCAGGGTTAAACCGTATCCACTTTCTGTCTTTGATTTTCCATTATCATGATATGTGTTTCTTCTGATCGCTTCACCGCAGGTCTGATTCTCTGAAGCGTGTAATGGTCTTTCCTGGTGGTAGTTCTCCATCACTGCTGGTCCAGACGGACTCCAGCGTGTCTCTGCTGCACACTGACAAACTGAAGATCGCATGGACCACCAACACCAGCACTCTGCTCAGGTGCCGTAAAAACACTGATCTCAAACCAGGGGAAGCTATTTGTGCACTACATTGACTTATACCTCTGTGTGTTTTTCTAGTGTGCCGACATTTGGGCAATTTGACAAAGATGGAATTCCAGACATAATGATAGAGGAGGACACTGGCAATAAAACCAAAAGAGTAAGTGACTAAATGTATTATTATTGATAATAATTTGAGGTGTTATATAGAGTTAGATATACTT